>NQII01010136.1:0-17100 GCA_002778355.1 Clitarchus hookeri | reverse complement strand
CATGGTTATTTACCGTACTGACCTAAAAATTATTACGTTTCCATTGTGGAACGAGTGTAAAGTTCAAATCCGTTCCGTCCATTAAAAATGTCTGGTTCTGGTCCGTACCACAACCATTATAAATACGCGTTTTATTTGCGCGAATATTCGTTTGCTGAATTGAAACAAAGAAATGCCTGCAATTATTATGTTTTACCTGTTTTNTGATTTCAGTATAAAGAACTTCATTATAACAAACAAGTGGTAATTTGGGTCCCTTGGAGTTTGTTATAGCGAAGCTCTACTGTAATTAGCATGGTTATTTACCGTACTGACCTAAAAATTATTACGTTTCCATTGTGGAACGAGTGTAAAGTTCAAATCCGTTCCGTCCATTAAAAATGTCTGGTTCTGGTCCGTACCACAACCATTATAAATACGTGTTTTATTTGCGCGAATATTCGTTTGCTGAATTGAAACAAAGAAATGCCTGCAATTATTATGTTTTACCTGTTTTCGACGTGAGTAATTTAAAAACAAACAGTGATTGAATTATCAAAAATAAATTACGTGGTTGTTAACAATTGCACTGTTTAACAACCAGTTGCGTATACTAGCTTTTAAGGTTAGGGAGTATCTGTTTACCTGCTCTTGGCGCTACTGAATTTTGGTAGTACGGGTTTTAAGATAGTTTTTTCACAGATAAACAATAGTTCCGAATATATTTTGGTTTTCGGACAGAATATCTGATCGATGGATGTGGGTAAATTAATGATTTAAGGGCGTAGCATGCGGTTTTTTTTAACATTGTTTATATAGGATATTTGTTGGGACCATCCAAAAAAATCGACTGATACGGGAAAACAACATAAACGGGAACGCAACAATGAGGTTTCACTGTAGCACAGCATCATCTTAGATTCTTAGGGCAAAATATCGGTTATAATATCGGCGATTTAAACATGAATTGCGCACAATTCCGATAATTACGATATCGGCCGGTTTCGATATATCGGTACCGGTATCGGCTCAGCCCTATTTTTAATACAAAACATGGACCTGACACAACAAATGCATAGATTTTGAAACTATTTATAAAGCACATGAAGCTTTCTAAAATTGTTTTTTTTCTCTCTCCCAGTTATCTTTTTTTTTAAACTGGGAAATAATAAGAATCTATCATAACTTATGACTAATATTTTACATTCTCAGCACTTTCAAGGCAGACATCACATCTACCTTTACAGTAAAAACAATTCTTTTCCACTTAAAGTGCGATAAATATTTAAATATGGACTTTGTGCTGGCTACTAATGTACCTATGCATAGTGGATGAGCTTTTATGGTGACAAGGGGAGGTGGTATGTACAGTCTCGAGGCCCCGACTGTGGTACTGTGAGAGAAAGCAACTAGGCAAGACATACGTGGTTGTAACGGAAGCCGTTACGTATACACTGAAATGCTATTCAATATTGTAACACTCTATAAGATAACATGTCATTTCCATACACTGGATTTCCCTTTGAAAATCTACACTTTTTATCAATAATATAAATTTTATTACATACCGTACATGAATATGAATTTGATGCAGCTCTCATGATGAGATTACTTAAAACTCTTAAAGAATTCAGCATAACATAATCAATGCTGGGAAGACTTCTCACAAATAAGTTTTCTCATGTGTGTGTTCAGAGCTCCCTTCTGAGTGAATTTTGCACAACATACTGAACACTGGTAAGGCTTTTCACCAGTGTGTGTTCTCATATGTATTGTCAAGTAGGTCTTTTCAGCAAATCTAGCAGAACATAATGAACACGCGAAAGGTCTTTCAACGGTGTGTATTTTGCAATGTTTCTTGAAACCTATCTCACGTCTGAATTTCGCAGGACATACTGAACATTGGAAAGGCCTTTTGCTTTCATCAGCATGTCTTCCGAGATGCAATTGCAAATAAAACTTTTTAGCAAATTTAGCAGAACATAATGAACACTCAAAACACTTTTCAGCAGTGTGCGTTCCGATATGTCTCTTCAGATATTTGTCAGAACCGAATTTAGCAGAACAAAACGAACAACGGAAAGGCCTATCACCAGTATGTATTGTCATGTGTATGTTCAGAGAATCCTTCTCCGAGAATTTAGTAGAACATACTGAACACTGGTAAGGCTTTTCACCAGTGTGTGTTTTCATGTGTCTGTTAACACTTTTCTTTGAACTTAATTTAACATAACACACTGGACACTGAAAATGCTTTACACCAGTGTGTATTAGCACATGTGATTTTAAAGCACTTTTATCAAAAAATTTTGCAAAACATACCGAACATGAAAAAGGTTTTTCACCAGAATGTCTTTTGATGTGAATCTTAAGGTAACTTTTTTTAATGAAACCGGTAGAGCATAATAAACAACGGAAAGGTTTCTCTTTAGTGGGTGAAACACCGATATTCTCTGCAGTCCCAAAAGAACTTGTCTCATTATACACCAGTTGTTTGGAATCTTCATCTCTCCTCTCTGATGTCAACTTTGAAATCACTGGCTGTGGTGGCTCAACCGAGCAACGAGACGAACATGACGTTTTGTGATCATCCGCACATCTGGACAGTTCACCGCGCTCTTTAGGCACAGTCACCTCTTCATTCGTGGAAAGGAATTCACGATCTCTTGTACACACTACAACAAAAAAAATTGTAATCCAAAATCATAATGTACTTCAGCACTATTTTCTAGGTACGGGTCAGTAATGTTCTTCAGTTCTGCCACATCCAGACCTACAAATCAGAAACTACTGGTTTCAAAAAGTTGGGTATTTCTCTTCAGTTCCACGATGTCAAGTCGTGTATTACATTTGTACTGCCTGCAAAAGGTTACAGAATGATAGATCATTATTTATTATTTCAATGGGTTACACAAGTGGCAACAACCTTACCCAAGCATAAATATAACATGTGTAATATACATCAGACAACTTACATTTTGCACCTCACGTTATGTATTGCCATGACTTCTAACCCTACATCAAGGATAAGTAGCAGATTTTAGAGCAACCAATTATTACTCGTGATTTCATTCTGTAATAACATTAATTGTAATATGACAGCATACATGCAATTGTAAATGTAACAGAATTATGTTTTAATTACATCCCAGCATTCATCACATTTCATATTACACGTATTTTATTGCCGTAATTCTTAAATTCGGACAATTCAACTATTAATTCTTCAGATTCTGACTAAAATCAAAATGTTTTGAATGTTAACAAACTAAAAATCAATTAAGGAGAGTTTTATATTGTTCAAATTTTAATTTTTTCATTTCCCATTGTGAACTGCATTATATAAAGCACAGAACTTCTCGGCTGCTCAGTCTCAGCCTATCAGCGGGCGTTACCAAGCCCTGTTGCCACATCTATCAAGCGTCCGTCGCATCAAAATACGTGTGTCGTGAAATCTGAATTGTAGTAATGTAAACTAAAATCCTATGCATAAAGAAAAATTTGAATATACATAGTAGAAAGCTAAATCAATAAACCATATACGCGATATATTTAGGAAGTTATATCTATTAGAAAACTCTTTCAGCAGACCAACATCAAAAATTATAAGTTTGTAATAAAAATGATCTGACACTTAAATTTACAGACTAGCAAGAGCTATTCAACACAAATGTAATGATTGTCATTTACTTACAGTTGCATGCAACACAGCAAAAATAATTCAACTTTGATGAAGCTTATGATGTCAAAGCACAGGTCCTCCTCCCTGACTACGCATGTTGTCATTTTCCATTCCATTCCTTCCACAATTCAATAAAAAAAAACCAGTGACTTTGTCATGGAACTTGATGAAAGTGTTATGCATAGCCGCCATAATTTGTTTTGTTGACGGAATTTTGTAAAATTATAACGCAGTTCTCCAAAGATATTCTTTGGTAGTCATCAAAAACAGGAACTCATTTCCTGACTTTTTTTTTGTGCCACGAATATTGCCTTAGACGTAGATGCAATGCATATCCATCACACTGTACGTTGGCCGACATCACACGCCCTCGCTGTCAAACTGCTAATTTTGTTTAAAATTTGTACTTTTGCAAAATTTTTAGTTTAATAATTTAGTTAAAAAATTAATGCACGCTTAACGATTATAGTTTAACATTGTTTGTGAAACTTTTCCTTCTTGCAACTACTGGTGATGGCATGAGGTTTGCTTAGCGCCATAATTTCAGCGAATACTTAACATGCAAGAAAACTGAAAAACGATGAAAAATGTTTAAAGCCCATCGCAGAGATGAAGTTACAGAATCTAGCGGACCTCAACACTGGGTGGAATAAGGCAACTGTGCTACATATTATCTCGTGTCGACTAACCGCGATTCAGACTTCGTTATCGCCTGCTTTCGAAGCAAGGCAGGTACATTGAGATATTCCTACGAAATGTGGTTCCCAGATCAAGGTAAGAACGAACAATATCCCCAACTCAGAAAAATAGTTGTTAGTTTATGCCAACAGACATTCACACTTCTTATTAATGTAAAACATTAACGGTTAATGCTGCAGACATAGGATTTTCACCTACTTATTCAGCAAAATGAGCCTATTGAAATAAGTGGCCTAATTTGAATGTGCGCATCTGAGAAACATGTAGCTCGACTCGCTACGGCCATTGTAACACTGCGAACTAGGCAACAGCGCACAGCCGTGATTGGCTACTGGCAAGTCAGATCGCCGTCCAAGAAGTTCTGTGCCTAGTGCAGTTATTGAGCCATAGATTTCCCAATTGAAATGTTTAAAAAGTGGTGGAATTCCGGCAACACACACCAGATACTTCATATGTACTGCTCGTGGTTAACCTATCATTTTAGTCATGGTGAAAGTGAAAGTGCTTTGTTTTTGAGGTTGACCCCTTATACCTAAACTAAAAAACTACCAACAAAGTCAAAATAATGTGTGGGGGGGAGGGGGGCATTTTACCAACGTGGAGAATTTCCCAAATTACACAAAGTGTAAGTTTTGCAGGATGATAATTTCAAGAGGTGGGAAAAGTCTGGGATTATTACATATACATTATTAAGCACACCCTAAACATTTGCATGGAGTTACAAGAGTTTAGAAGCACAAAAGAAAAGTTTTTTTTAAACTATATTATGTAGTACAAAATCTGGGGGAAAAAAAATTTAAGGGAAGGCAGTGCAAGACGGGGCAGATAGGCTATTTTATTACCTAGTAAAACCTCCCTTAACAAATATTCCATGCGACTAAATACTCCATACATTAAAACATAAATTTGGTCTTGCCAAACATCCATAAGAACAAGGCATTTTTAACCTCTCATGTACCGGAAAACATTAGTGAGTGTAGCTATAAAAACTCTCTACAACATAGTTAACATACCACTCAAAATGTAAACATAACAAGCTAACTTAGTCATAGATGCAGTAGAACCCTGTTATAACATTTTTCAAGGGGTCAGTAAAATAAAATGTTAAAAGCAGGAAACAGTATTACACCTGCAGACACATCAAGCGATACAAAATTCCAAGGTAATAATTTTTGTACATAAATGGCTATTTAAGTTCTTCAACATCTTCATCTGAATCATTTTNTAACAAGCTAACTTAGTCATAGATGCAGTAGAACCCTGTTATAACATTTTTCAAGGGGTCAGTAAAATAAAATGTTATAAGCAGGAAACAGTATTACACCTGCAGACACATCAAGCGATACAAAATTCCAAGGTAATAATTTTTGTACATAAATGGCTATTTAAGTTCTTCAACATCTTCATCTGAATCATTTTATGCAAAAATTTCAGTTATCTGAATTACATGGACCACAGCATCATAAATTACAGCAAAATGACATGCATTCTGGACGCTTGCTCACTCATCTAAACTTGGTTATCTCAGTAATTTTCAAAACCATCACCTTTAATATCCTTAATATTTCAAGTATAAACTATTTTCAGTGTTTGCTTGTAAGCTACTGCACTATTAATATGTCTGAAATTTTACTTAAGAGAAAAATTGCATTCGAGATGCTGCAAGGAACTGAACAAATACTGACGTTATACGCAAGAAATGAAAAATATGAACATTGTTATATGGAGGAAATGAAACTTAAGCCTTATGGAGAAATGGTGGGACCATGAAATAATGGTGTTATATGCAGGAATGTTAAAAGTTATAACATGATTCAACTGTATTTGGAACCACAGTAGTGCACGCATCACTAGCACCACCATCATTTTATATCAGTTTGCACAATCAATTCTGGCCCATAGCAAACGTATTTCATTAAGTGTAATGCACTGTGCATAACAAAACACAGCTGCTGACAAGACTTGCCAGACACGATGTGACTGGACTGGTAGAAAAAAAAAACACAAAAACACTGAAAGTCTAAAAAACAAAAAAATCAATCACAATGTTTTGAACATTTTATAAGACACAGTCAATTGATAGCATATCCTTGGAGTTCTTCTGGTACAAAACACAAGCCACATTTCAGTTGATCAGGTTTGCTTAGAGCACAGATTACTTGATCTGTCATATGACACCTTCATCCAGAATTTTTACCATACCAGCTGATTTCTGTTTTCTTTTTATAGGAATTTAACTTGCAAATATGAATTGTTTACTCCTAGAATTTCACGCAGAACATGTGTGTGTGTATAATCAACTACTGGTATTCACACAATGACAAAATTGCCAGTCTTCACATGCTGTGAACTAGTAGCAGACTGTTCATTTTGAGCATGTTCTTGTCGACTCATTTCTGTGATTGACGAGGATGTCACGGTAGGGCTAGTTTCACGTGTGTCTGTCAGAGACACGGCTGGCTGTCAAGATTTACTTATGGTTTGTTTACTGGAGTCCGGCCGGTATACAACCTGGGGCAAGTGGTTTGGTGGCTCGGTACAAAGTGTGGAGCGTGCCGAATGACCTTACGTATTACTGGCCTGCACACAGCAACCGGTTTACCTTTGACGGGCGTTGCCCGTGGTAGCTCCTGACTCTGCTTCAGCTGGGGTTGGTTCCTGCTGGAGTTCGTGCCCAGGCTTGGAGCGAAGGTGGTGCTGCGGCAGGTGATGCAGGTAGAGGCCCGAGGAGGGCTGCTGGCTCAGGTTTGCGAGACCCAATGGTCAGTTGAGTTCTTGGCGGAGGGCGACAACGACGGGATGTGGTTCTCCGGCGGTCTAGAACGGGGGCTGAAATAAGGAGGGGGAGGAAGCTGGGAGGTGAGGCCTCTCCAACTGTTGGGCAGCTTGAGCTTGTTCCTGGGGGTTATACTGCAAAGTGCAGTTGGAACTGGGTTACAGCCCAAGTTAAGCTTGGAGTTGGTAGCTGCCTTTCTAATACGCAACCTGGTACCACTCCTACAGGTGTAAGGCATGTAGGTAGGTTCTACAGTTGGCCACACAAGAGAGGAGGAGGCGACGAAGTACCCTAACTAAGTGTTGAGCCAAGCCGAGGCAGAGTCAACGAAAGTCGTACCAGAGTACTCTAACCGGCAACATTTCAGCACGGTGGTTAAAGCAGTGGGTTTACCCCGGGAGTCCAACAATGACGTGGGTGTGGACCAAAGGGGCCAGACCTCCAGACCCAGTCTTTCACTCTTTCCAGCGCAGTAGATGAGTGAATGGAATGGACTGGACTGACTGACTAACCGCCTTGTGGTTGGGCCCAAATGGTTGGGGCTCTACCGTACTGCACACCACGTGCACAGTATGGATGCAGTCTAATGTGTATTGTTTTGAAGTAGGTGCACCCGTTTAAGGGAGCCGGCAGTCCTACACTAGGTTCGGAAAATAGGTTGGGAATGTCGCTGTCTCCTGCTCTTCCCTGGTGAGCTGACGTCTACGGAAGTTGGAGTTACAGTCACCCTTGGCAATGAGTACTCTGAAGTTAATAGAAGACGTGTGTTTACTCCGAGAGGAATAAAACGGTGGTCCGTACTAACTCCTAATTTACCAAGAACTGTAACGGAAGTTAACCTACGCAAACCAGGTGAAGGGGACCTGGGTCTGAACTAACAAAGCAGATGCTCAATGCTTGTTGCCTAGAAGGGACTCGGGTACCTCTACCAGAAGGGTAGTGGGTATAGAAAAGAGGTGTTGACTTCTTCTAGGCCTTCTGGTGAAGGTCTTGAAGAGTATTTGGTAGGTGGCAAATACGCCGGTGTTAGCAGAGAGCTACAGCACTGGAAGTGGTGGAGCGAGTTGCCGAGAATGAACTGCCACTCTGTGACTGTGCACGGACATATATTCCACCTGCCCGCGAGCTCTACGGGGTGCGGAGGTGGCGGGGTGAGCTCCTCCTCCCGTGGGCGGAGCTGCGCTCTCTGGTGCCATTACTTGGTCCGTGGCGAAAGCAGGAGTCTCTGTCATGCGGGTTGCATCTGTGGCGTGCCCTTAGCTGGCGCGCTAGGCCAGCTATCACGCGTGACGTCTGATAATAAGGTAAACTAACTTGGATGTCTTTGTCCATCAGTCCCCCCCTCCCCCGTGTCTAGGGACATGCTGGTAGACTCTGGATGCAAGTTGTTTGAGGTTCCCACTCCGCCTGGGTTACATGATTCCGTGTGCAGATGAGGCAAAGCGGTGTTTATATTTACTTATTAAAGAGCATCACGCATCATTGCGATTTTGTTGTTGAACCTGAAATGCTGTCATCACTGTCCTTGCTGGTAATGAATGTACATAGCTCACCAACAACTTCCCCTACTCCAATACTTTTCTCTGCTATAACATATACCCTGGTGCATTTTCTTGTATGCTTTGTACTCTCATTACAGGGATGCCGATCTGCCTCTCCGAGCCAAAACTTCATCAGCGTTGAAATGCCATACTCCACTCTTTCTGAATCCAGATACAATATGCTTCATCACCAGAACCCTTTACCTTTTCATACAGGTCCTTCAATAATTATGGAAAACTCTCATTAGACAATATTTGAGACTTTCAGCCCATCTTTCCATTCATCAGAAATTTGGTGTCAGTTTATTTTGAGTGGTCCATAAAATGCAACATCAAGGGGCTGGCATTTTTTGTAATACAAAGTAAATATTGTTTACATCTGCTGATTTTATGACTTCTGGAATGAAGTGACTTGAAAGATTGTCTCAAATAACAACAACTCTGTCATTTAGTTGACTTGCATGTGACATAAACCAAGAAAAAACCAATCATTAAATATATTTGCATCAAACCAACCACAACGACTTTGACTATAGCTAGTTCTGTCGTAAGTGTTCAGACTTGTATACAACATATGGGGACACACACAAGTACCCCACCCCATCTGCAGATCCATAAATCATCAATGAAATACTAGTCTTACTGCTGTCCGTAATCATCTCGGTATACTTCACCCCACCTTCAAAAATACATTTTTGACACCAGGGTCATCACATAAGTTTGTTTCATCGTAATTGAAGATGTGCCCTGGTGGAACAAATGAATTACCGGTGCTACTTATACACTGCTTGGAAACTTTAAGATTACCAAAATATTGCTGAATGTCGCCTGGTGTCAGAGGTGCTTTATGACACAAAACTGAGGCTATGTTTGTTTCTTGAAAGGAAAGAACTAGCCCACTCAATTCCTGGTATGTTATTTTCCCAAAAGTATTCCTTCCACTTTTGTCTAGGTAAGCGTTTGCAAGATAACGGAGCTCTTGCAAAGGTAAAGAAAAGCCCCATTAACTGACGGTGACCATGTGTTCCACGAGCCTTTACCTCCTGTTCAGTAAATATGATAGACTCGCCTATCTTTTGCTGATACTTTTTGTGCAGTCTACTTATAAGCGTACCTTTAGCAATTTTCAAGTGTTTTGCTGCTTTTGTAATGGACATCTTTCCCGACTCCACTTCAGCTATTGCTGCATTGAGAATATCTGGTCTCATACTATTTTATCTTCTACCTGTGGGGAGTTGTGTGTTTCATCATGATCTTTCTGTAAACACATAAACGAAACACATTTTCCCACTACCATACACAAACTGAAACACAACAGTGTCTACTTTAACCTCTTGGGATACTTTTGACCACTAATCAAACCCCACTTTACATTAAAAAAACTGCTGTGTTTGTAGAAAAAATGTTGAATGCTTACCGATTATATATAAAAAAAAATTAGCATGTTGTCATAATTCATAATGGCATTAACACAAACCTACAAAAATAAACAAACACTGCTGACTTTCTCTATGTAAATGTATTACACCAGTCTTCATTTCAATTACAAAAACACCATGGACTAAAGATGAGGCACACCGATTATTCGTCTTCTGTGAATGTACCCAACATTGAACTACCCGAAAGGAACACAACTGTCACAGTCACACGATTAACAGTGATGAACACGTTTGCTTATATCTTAATTTTCAAAAGACAAGCACTTTTAGATGAATAAATACTTCAATTATTTTTAATTTAATCAAAGTGCATTACAAATGGTTAGAGGAAGTACACATACATTTATTTTAAAGCAAATGTTTACAAATCAGTGTTCTAACCTACATCCAAACCATAATGTTTTTGCTAGACGTGTTGGAGCAGTTCAATGTTGGGACATGGAGAATAGTTGTGCAGAACTAGCGAGATCGGTCTACCTCATTATAGTCTATGAAAAACACTAGATGAATAGAATAACTAATATGATAAGAGTATGACAACCATTGGATTCACATAGATATTCACCCATAGTCTCTACATGAACGTAATTCTGCAATTTAAGATCTATGAAGTTTCTTAAAACCTTCACTACAGGCATTTATTTAATTTTTGGTTAAAGTTAACCAAATAGTTTAAGTATCCCTATCTGACGGTATAGATATTACTCAGTTATGTTATTTTGGTATACCGGTACTTTGAAATTAGTCTGAAAAACTAAGGATAAGATTAAGCCTCTATAGACTAGGATAACATTAGCATGAAACAGGTTTTATTATTTAAGAAATGTTTTAAATGAAGGCCTATTGTGCTGAAGCACAAATGATTACAAACAAAAAATTTAATAGACTCTTATATTTTCCAAATAAATGTACATGATGACGGACAGCTCCCTAAAAATTTGTTACAAACAACTTGGCAACTATTAAGGCTGTAATCTCAAATATAATTTCTTTCCAGATCCACAAAAAAACGTTTCAAACTTGCCAAAACATAATGCAAAACATTTTGAAAATCAATGAATTGCTCTGTTGATTATAGATTATTTAATAAAATATCATATGCAAATTACTTAAAGATTACGATAATTTAAAACAATTTAAATTTACAGATTAAATTTAAGAATATAATTTGCTTAGACTCGTGAATAAGAGCAATTACAAGAAAGGAGGGCAGTCTTATGAACCCAGTAAAACCTCCTTTATATTAAATAACACATTAAAATATTCAATTACAAGGATACACAAAAAATATAAAGTTTCGGTGGAGGCAGTCAAATGACCCGTCAAAGCTCCAGCGAATAAAGTTTAATGAACAACAACAATCAAAAATTGACTACGCCCAACATGCGAGTCTTGGACATGAAACATATTGAACATATTGAAAAATGCTTGGGCAGCAAACAAGACTAAACACTACACGTTAAAACGGGAAACACACAGCAAAGCTAGGTTTTAGTTAAAAGTTAAAACGAAACCAAATTTAAGCTGGCGACCGAGACCAAAATTATGAAAAATCACTAACTTACCGCATGCCCAAGAAAACACATCTAAACCACACAAAACATTAAAAACAATTTTTAAAAAACCCAATTAACACACAACTTGTAGTCCACGACTCACCGTTTTGTATTGCTCAAACATCTCGGCAGCTCAGGCGACAGAATAAAATGCAAGACACCGCATCACGGTGAAACATCCAAAGGACGACAAATTTGATCGTTTAAATAATGCAGCTCTTCAGGGACTCATTCTGATGAAGACCAGGAGTAGTATTCGGAAGGGGGGGGGACACACACACACACACAATGTGTGCAACAATTTATATAAACTGCCCCGATCACAAAAAATTATGACACACGAGAGGAGGGGAAATCAAGGGTGGGAGAACATGGGTGGAAAAGGGAGGGGATCTGAGCCGGGCAAAAAGCAAGCCACCACGCAGTCAAAATCTATGGTGACGCCTAGCATGGCGAGCGCTAGCGTAACACTACAACAGGCATAAACACGCGCATATACAACTCCAAAATTATGAAGCAATTTTCAAAGATAGTACTATCAGTATTTACGTATGACAAAGAACGTTGTACTGTAAACCACTTTATAAGTTGTTATGAGATGTAACAGCAATTTCTCGTAGGCCACGTAAGCACCACCTTTATGAAATAAACATTACAGTGTTACATTAGCCCAATGCAATTACGATACGAAAACAACACATTTACTCAACACTGAAGATATCTTCATACTCAAAACATCTACTTTTATTGCAAACTGCCAACTATTTTACGGCTCTTACTACATTTAGACATGATTAACGTTTTCTTTTTTTTTCTAAGAATATTTGTAGGTATCTTATCAGGAATACATTTAATTGTATTTTTGCATAGTGGAACTATTCAACACTTGCTGGTGTTTGGTGATGCAGCAATAACATTAAAATCCTCTAAAACAACAAAATATAATAAAAATTACAAATTCACATGTAACATGCTAAGGCTCCGTTTATAAACTATGCAAGAAACACAAGCACACAAGAAACGGTAGGAGACAAAAATTCAACGCTATTTCAAAGATACACAGGACGCAAGAACACAATACAACACTTGGTCAACTCTCAAATACTTGCATTTTTCACCAAGTTTAGTAGTGATTGACTGCAAAATCATTTTACACTCTTACAGAAGAACATGATTTTCAGTTATTATTTCATTTGCTTATAAAATGAATTCATGCTAATATTTAGACATTGAANGACAAATTTGATCGTTTAAATAATGCAGCTCTTCAGGGACTCATTCTGATGAAGACCAGGAGTAGTATTCGGAAGGGGGGGGGACACACACACACACACAATGTGTGCAACAATTTATATAAACTGCCCCGATCACAAAAAATTATGACACACGAGAGGAGGGGAAATCAAGGGTGGGAGAACATGGGTGGAAAAGGGAGGGGATCTGAGCCGGGCAAAAAGCAAGCCACCACGCAGTCAAAATCTATGGTGACGCCTAGCATGGCGAGCGCTAGCGTAACACTACAACAGGCATAAACACGCGCATATACAACTCCAAAATTATGAAGCAATTTTCAAAGATAGTACTATCAGTATTTACGTATGACAAAGAACGTTGTACTGTAAACCACTTTATAAGTTGTTATGAGATGTAACAGCAATTTCTCGTAGGCCACGTAAGCACCACCTTTATGAAATAAACATTACAGTGTTACATTAGCCCAATGCAATTACGATACGAAAACAACACATTTACTCAACACTGAAGATATCTTCATACTCAAAACATCTACTTTTATTGCAAACTGCCAACTATTTTACGGCTCTTACTACATTTAGACATGATTAACGTTTTNCTCAAAACATCTACTTTTATTGCAAACTGCCAACTATTTTACGGCTCTTACTACATTTAGACATGATTAACGTTTTGTTTTTTTTCTAAGAATATTTGTAGGTACATTTAATTGTATTTTTGCATAGTGGAACTATTCAACACTTGCTGGTGTTTGGTGATGCAGCAATAACATTAAAATCCTCTAAAAACAACAAAATATAATAAAAATTACAAATTCACATGTAACATGCTAAGGCTCCGTTTATAAACTATGCAAGAAACACAAGCACACAAGAAACGGTAGGAGACAAAAATTCAACGCATGTATTTCAAAGATACACTTGAACTACACAGGACGCAAGAACACAATACAACACTTGGTCAACTCTCAAATACTTGCATTTTTCANCATGTATTTCAAAGATACACTTGAACTACACAGGACGCAAGAACACAATACAACACTTGGTCAACTCTCAAATACTTGCATTTTTCACCAAGTTTAGTAGTGATTGACTGCAAAATCATTTTACACTCGTACAGAAGAACATGATTTTCAGTTATTATTTCATTTGCTTATAAAATGAATTCATGCTAATATTTAGACATTGAANGTACAGAAGAACATGATTTTCAGTTATTATTTCATTTGCTTATAAAATGAATTCATGCTAATATTTAGACATTGAATCTTAAATAAAGAGTATAATTAAATATTAAAATATTTTAATATCTCTGTATTGCTGAGAAAATTAACAAGTGTCCCTAGAAAATCGTTATTCAGGCATTTGAAAACTGTATGCCAGTATCTTAAAGCTCAAAATGTTAAAAATATATACATATATACACAATAAACAAATATGTTGGAAAAAAAAAGATAAAACCTATTCACTCAAAAGCATTACCGTAAAATTTTTTTTGTTCTTGTTTTGTATTTTTATTTTGCATTGTTGATAATGTCTTGCATCGTGCAATGTTTAAAAACTATCCTAATTTTCTTGCGCTGCATCATTGCATTCTTACATTTGTTGCATAGATCATAAACCCCGCCCAAGGCATCTGCATGTAAACAACAAAGAACTACGCGTACAGTGACGTCACAGGCATATCAAAATGGCTGTGTTAGTTTACCTGCAAAAAATCGTAGCCTTATTATTAAAAGCGTTACTCTCTAGTTATACATGCACAGATAAACAAAGGACTACAGCGAGAGTTAGAATTTATTATACTATCACGTGGTAGGCATATAAAAGAGTATGAAAAATTCCTTTTATGGTATGCATGAAATGTCATTACTCGCTGGACCACACACAATAGGCATTTCTTTGTTTTATTTATTAATTATGCACTACCAGCTGCAATAAAAAAAAACAGAGCTCAAAAACTTTTGATACAGCGACTTGATGCATTACATAGCGTCAGCATTGAGTAAAGATATACACTAGAGCGGCCATGGGATAGGACAAAGTCTGACCAGTTTTTCATGTTAGTTCTTGGGATGATTCAGAGGAGCGCTAGTGTTCTCGACTGGGACTTAGATTGCAGCAGACAACGAAGCAGTCAAAATACCTCGCCAGCAGTGCGGTGTTGCCCAGTTCAGCAACCGGCAAAAGTAGGTCATCACCCTGACCTTGGCTCACCCACGTTCGTTCACGTTCTGCTAAAGGTGAGCCTGTCTTAGTTTCCGTCGCAACTGTGAATACGCAACTCATGATTTACTGGTGGTGACCATGACATGTGTTTCGTTTGTGTCGTAGAATTCTGTATTTACTAAAATTTNGCAACTCATGATTTACTGGTGGTGACCATGACATGTGTTTCGTTTGTGTCGTAGAATTCTGTATTTACTAAAATTTGCAGCGATATCAACTACTATTTAATTTCTTTTACCTCTACGAAAATGAATTATCAAAAATATATAACAATCATTTTTTAAATTTTAATTTATTATTTTACAATAGTTTAGGTATTATTGATAAAATATCAGTACTGTTAGCACTTACAGTTATAAATTTGATATTAATCAAATGTCATACATCACAGTAGCATTTTCATTCCAGTCTTATGTGAAAAGAAATTAGGAAATGATTGTTCACTAGTTGAGAAATAAATGTTAGATGCACGAAAGTCTACAATGTGACTCGGGTTTACAGTTTGGGGTTGTGATCTATTACAAAGGTGACTGTCCGTACAAATAATCAGTACGTTAAATTTGTCGATTCAAGTGTCATTAAGGCTGTGTCCGAATTTAGGAATGCACGTAAGTATATAAGCATACTCCACTCAGCTCGATACTCGACACATTCCAACAGGCATACTTATCCGCATCCGATACATCAACTAGCCAGCTGATAAGATTGTGAACAAGCGTTTTGATGGAAAACAAAATCTAAATCTATGTTGGAAGGTAGGAGCATAAATGCAAAATTATCAACCCATTAGGAGGTGTAGCTGAAAAGCGCATGATAATGAAAGTGTTGTTATTAATCAATCACAGACATTTTTTCAAGAAAGGAATGAATAGGTATTTGAAGTAGTAAACACAATTATCTATAAAGTATTATTAAAACTGGTAAAAACTAGAGGTAAATGTTATTTCAACACTAATAATGGTATAAATAAAAAACCATTTTCGAATTTTGATATAACTTTTACACTTGCCTTGTAAAAAATTGGCAGTGTTCTCACTGCCCTGCATATTAACTATAAATTCATTGCCATGCTCGGTTTAAAACAAATCACAAAGAAAACTGGTTATGTTTATCTTGGCTCTTCTACATCATTAAAGGTTAGAGAGTATATATTGTTAAGAATCTTTCCCAGTGGCTTTTTTNCGTTTATCTTGGCTCTTCTACATCATTAAAGGTTAGAGAGTATATATTGTTAAGAATCTTTCCCAGTGGCTTTTTTCGAAAGTTAATGCCTCCATACCACTCTTTAGAAAAATAAATATTAGGAATAACAATTATGAGTTATATAATTCACTTTTCAAAATAGTAGCCTATGGGCTGTAAGGGCGTGAGACACACATTCGTTTCTCAGTGTACGTGCANATAATTCACTTTTCAAAATAGTAGCCTATGGGCTGTAAGGGCGTGAGACACACATTCGTTTCTCAGTGTACGTGCAAATGAAGCTACAACAGCGGTAAGCTAGCCCAAACCCGTGTGTCCAACGCCCGGAGTCATCACCTCACTAACGAACTTTGTATCAAGTAGGTGCCCGACGCGTCCTACATTATATAAAGGACGTGCAAGGTCGACGGGTCATNACTAACGAACTTTGTATCAAGTAGGTGCCCGACGCGTCCTACATTATATAAAGGACGTGCAAGGTCGACGGGTCATATTACAGACACCTCCGCTGTAGAGTCCGCCCTCAACCTGCGCGATTGACCTGGCGCCCTCTTGCCGTGACGTCCCTCTCCCTAGACCATCACGCGTCAAAGGCTCAGGAGGTAGTTTTTAATGGCGCCCTCGATTAGCAGGACCAGATCAGCGCGACCTGAGAGTAAGAGAACGAGCCAGGGTAAGAAACCCAGAAACCAGATTAGACTTCAGCACCTTGTGGTGCTCAACATAACCCCCCCCCCCCC
>NQII01010135.1:9005-41417 GCA_002778355.1 Clitarchus hookeri | reverse complement strand
AAACCCGAGTACGACTTTGTGTTGACCCCGCATGCAGCCTGTAAGTCATAGGTGAGAGAAGTGTCGAGTCATAGTAAATTTGCTACGTTTGGAGTTTGTCAACGTACCGGCGACGAGTGAGCACAACACACAATTAAAAACAAACACGTTCCATACAAAAAGCAAAGACAATTTGATGGCGTGTTACAAATCGTTTTAACGAAATCCATATTCAAAAACACCATGTTAGATCTCAGTAAAATAGTTGAAAATTTGTAGTTGAATTAAAAACATTCATAGTGTACCAGCTTATTTTTATATGAATGTGTAGGTTATGTATATCGAAACTCGCATCTTATATCAAGCAGCAATCGATACTTGCAACTTATAGATGTCGCTTGCATATAAGACAAATTCAGTGTGCACGGTTTACCGTAACTTCCTAATAGTGCAAGTCTGCTACCAGTTTTAGTTAATTTTCGCAATAAATACGTAGTGTTAATGCTACATAATATATGACATACAAAAATTTTTCTTCCTTATGAAATGATCTTTGAAAACTGAGAATAAGCGTAAGAATCAAATTTTTTCCAACAATATTTGATTCATCAAATCCTAATAGCTTACGTAAAGAGTCTATACAAAGCTTCTCGCACAAAACTCGACTTGTATTTTAGTTGGAACAACACATACAGACGTGAACATAAATTTTTCCCAAAAATACCCGGAAAAAATTATTTCCCGCCTGACGAGAAAATCGTTTCCAAAATTTTTCCCGAAGTTCTGGATCCCGCACACCCCTAGTTTTTAGAATGTGACGAAACTTGCTATAAACAAAACTAGCAAATCGCGACCGAACTGAAACCACTAAATACTTATATACCAAATGATAAATTTGTACACGGCCAGTACAGTTTTATTTTCAGATTATTTCCGCATCTCATATTTTCACGCGCATAATAATTTTCCAAGATTGCTTAATTTACTGTCATGAATAAATTAATTTTAGACAGTTTTTGAGAGGTGATGAGGGTATCTAGGAATCTTGGAATCGAGTGTGACATCTCTAGTTATAACATTTCTTTATTATACAGTTTAATTACATCCCTCAGACTTATATAATGCAGAACAACAGAATATTTATTATATCAAATTGTAAGCAGATATTGATCACTCATTTTCTGAGTTTTGACGTAAAGGAAAGTAGACATAGCGCACAGCATCATATAATTAATACACTATTGTGGAAAGCTAAAACATTCACCCAGCTGTCAACAGATCACAATAATATGTTGTAGCAGTATGATACACAAATTAATGCTTTTATTAATTATAACTTATGAAATTACTAAAATTTCATTACAAATATTATTTTTGCTTAAAAGTAGTTAACTGTTCCAATATTTTTAATTTGTAAAATATTTGATACATTATTAAATGTGACTTGGAAGTGATGGAGTATCTTTATTTATTAACTACGTACTATCTGTAGCAGTTACTTCCTAAGACTGACTCCAGGTATAATAGGTGGCTACCAGCAATCATAACGTAATTATCTTTTGGAATAAAAAAAAGCAATGCCTTTAAAAAAATCTCCAGAAATTTTTTTTCAAAAATTGCTTATTTCCAAAGCTCTTGTCTTTTATGTCATGCATGGGTGTATAAACCATAGGGATTTATTAGAAACTCTGGGAAAATGTGGTTTCTAAGCTTTTGTCCCTGTGATTTGCAATGTTCAGTTTGTGGTGCAGTGATGTCCTTACAATAACTTCCAGTTAATACGTTTTCCTGCTAATGATAAGCATGAATACAGTATTCTCCTGAATTAAAGACAATGTTTTATTCCAATTTCTACATCCCAACACTTAAGGGCAATATTATTTTTTAGTTCTCAAAATTTTTAGGTTATGGAGTAAGTATTGGTTAGTGTTTTTATATTGGCATATGTTACATTACAATGTGAAACAATAGACTGTGCCTATGTGTACAAAGTACACGAAGGGGATTGAAAATTGATAGTTAAAAGTGAAAAATACTTTCTACTGAACAGGTATATAAAGATATTGCATCTCTTGGGGATTTGAAAGATGTACTTTAAAGTGAAACTTACTTCAAAGTGAAATACTTTGTATAGAGATCTTACTGTATACAGATGGACAAAGAATGCATAGTTTTGTTAGGCATATATGTATGGAATTGAGGTTTATGCTGTATATTATTAACTGCAAAGAATTTTCTTTAGTTATAACTTAGTTAAGTGCCACTACTTAATAATTCTGCTTAGTTACTTTACCATATAATTTGTGAAGAAATTAATTTTTCCTGTGGACCAGAGCGGCCTTGGTGGTGCAGCACCTAGAGCACCCACCTACCAAGGTGAACCTGGTTCAATTCCCCGCAGGGTATCTCCTGGAGTTCCACATGTGGGAATCATGCTGGGTGATGCCGCTGGCCAGTGGGTTTTCTCTGGGGTCTGCCTGTTTCTCCTTCCCTCGCATTTTATTAGTGCTATTTAAAATTTGAGAATGTACCATTTTATTCTTGCCATTTGAAAAATATTACAGTATTTATGTGTATTTACAGCACATACTAATGTTCTTAACTGAAGTGATTGTCGGAGTATAATTTCATGCAGGCCATGTTGTAAAGGTTGAAAAAAAAGACTTTTAATATAAAGTACTTTCATTACTAAGTATAAAAGTTGGGGCTTTGTAGATGTATGTACTTTATGACAATATTTTACTGCACTGGAATTGATAGCACATGTGTCATGTAACATGCCAAAGCAGTATTATAATAGTTTAAACAAAATGTGGTGCTAGAATGGCTACACTTTCCAAAAAATGGTATGTAGGTACAGACAAGTGACGAGCATCCTGGAGCGAGTGCGCGTAGAGAATGATGAGCAGTAGGAGCGCTACAAGATGATGTTTCCGGCTGTACCCGAACCTGGCCGTCTGCTACAACAAGGAGTGCAAGCCGTACCAGGTGCTAGATATGTGCAAGCGGGCGCATGCCGTAGCCGACGACAAGAGGGGCATGCTGCTCTTGAAGTAATTTTCACAACGTTTTGCACTAGGCTTTACTTTAAGGACTCTGTCTACCAAGTCTGCAGTCGTATAGTTTGCATGTGGAATCGGTGCTAAAGAAATTCCTTCTCAATCGATTAGTTGTGAAGATATAGTCAAATCTCGACAAAGAACCCGGGTAATAACAATTCCCTCGAACTAAAGGCTTTTTGGGGAACTGTAAAAGATTTGGTTAAAAAATTAAATATTTGAAGGAGATAGGCATAAAACTATGTACGTTGCATTAATTTTGGTGATTCTCTACACCACTCCTACACAACTCCTAAGAGGGAAAGATCTAAATATTGATACCACTCACTAACACAACTGTCTGCACCTTCCACAAGGTGGCCAATGTTTACCTGCTTAAGTTACCCTCAGAAGCATTCCTTAGTGAGGTCTCACAGTAATAAAAGTACTATACTGAATGGCTGAAAGAGAGAAATAAAATTGCTATCTTTTGTAGACCCTGCCGTGAACAAATATATTTCAGTATAAGTTCATATAGATTACAGTATAAGTTCATACCCATATATAGGTTTTTTTTTAAGTATGTGCAGGTTAATTACCTTTACACACAGGTGAGGCAAAAACTTTGTGTGGTATTAAAAATGGTGCTTTTTTAGGCCCCGCACATTTAAAACATTCTAAACCCGTATCTGTTTCGAAATACATTACTTAAAAAATACACAAACTAATTGTTTGTAATCCTAATACTTCTTAACACATGTATAGAAATCTGTGGACAATTACTTCTTTAAAATCACTTTCACTGCCACTGGTACAAAATAATTTATCTACAGAATCATTTGTGTTTATCAAAAAGCAACCATCTTAAACTTAAGAGGTAAATACCTATTTTTGCTGTGCTTAAATGGCAGCTCAGGCTATTTTACAGAGTGGTGCGCTGATATTTCGTTTCACTGAAGGAAATACATTGAAAAGGCACCTGCTATTAACTATACTTAATGAAAGGAAATAAAAAAAATAATTAACAACTGCTAGTAAAAATTTGTACAGCACCAGAAACAAGCACATTGACAAGAGTCAGTAGGCACAGTTTCTCTGTGTATGCAGAGAATAAACGCAAATTGAAAGTGAGGCAGAAAGAACACAGTATGTATCTGGCCGGGTGCGCACAGCTCCTCCCTCTGTCGCCGGAGGGAGGGCGAGCTAGCCGCCTTCCCCTCTTCTTACAACTTGGCAAGGTCGCGTTCAGAGTGAAAGTGAAGGGATTCACACTGATTACAACTGCATTACGACATCTAACTTTTATTACCCTTATGCCACATATATAAAGCGTGTAATGGACCAGTGATAAGTTAATATTTAAATATTATATCAACTGATTTTCCTGCGAGAGGCCAGCGAAAATGTTGCTTGCCCTTGCTAAATGCTGCTTGGCGCACTGTGTTTTTTTTTATTTGTGACATGAGCATCTGCACTTTCTTCTAGGGAATAATTTCAGTGCCTTCCATGCTTCTCACTGTTTCCTATTTAATTCACGCTTCAATTTTCTTTCTTTTGTGTTTCCTTCTCTTTCTTCTCCTCTTCCTTTAGCGTGTGAAATTCCAACCAATCACTTGTCACTACTGAGGGTGTAATTTTTTTTTGTCTTACGTTTAGGACCTTCAGTATCTGGTCATCTGATCACATCTTTAAAAACATTTGCTACTGTTTTTGGAGGTGTTTGGTTAGCAGTAGCCTTACTTGAGCTTTTTAATTTACTGTCACTGGATCGTGGAGTATCAAATGTTGATTGTCTGTCTATGCCAGTGGAAAGTGAGATAGGCATAGCTGATGTTGAAGGAATATTTGAATGAATCGAGAGGGAAGTAGGTAATGGGGAATAAGTCAAATTGGATAAACTTGTTGAAAGGGACAAGAGGTTTTCCATAGGAATGTTTGTAGATGATAGGTCAAGATCTAAGCCTAAACATAGATAATCTGTTTTAGGAATACAGTGGAACTGTGTTATAACGATAGTCGACAATGGCAAAATAAATTATTGCTATAGCGAGTTATCGTTATAACAAAATTGACGGCGCCCCATAATTTTTTTTTATTGTATTTGCCCTTGTAGATCCTGTGTTTAAAGAATACTGCAAACTACACGTATGCAATGACAAGTTAGTACAAAAAATTTACGTCTGACAGCGGCATTATGTAACGACCAGCAGACGCAACCTTACTTCCTCCTCCATTCTTCTTCCCATCCTCCATTCTTCTTCCCCTCCTCCAAATGCTGGTAGGTCTCTGGTAGAAAGTTGTTCCGGGTTCAAACTCCGCCTGGGGTGACGTGAAGACACTTTAAGATTAGGCGAAGTCGTATTTTTGTAAATGTCAGTACGTGTCACGTGTCAATTTTTAAAATGACAAATAATAGATATAAATCATAATGCAATTTTTTGTATGTATAACAGTAGCCATGGTAAAAAAAATCTATTTTCTACTGTATCTGATAGCAAATTATTTGAAATGTAAATACTTAATTCTATGATGCTCTTTAAGTTTAGAGTCTTATGAAAACTGAATAGAGGCCTGATGACACCTAAACAATTTTTACTGTCAAAATAATTTAATCTTCAATGCTACTTGCTAATAATGTATTGCTTTACCTTTGGTGAGGTGATATTACCTAAAGTTACGCGAATTCATCAATGAGTGTGGAGATCTAGGGGCTGCCACTTTCAACTTACTTTGTTAGGAGTTCATGGCTGAAAATGTGATACTGCAGTTTTCCCTGTGTTTCGGAACTTTTGAATCACAGTGGTGGAAATATCTTGGACAAAGTTATCGTAACTGCAGGTACCATATGACTTGCTGTCGTAAAGGATTGATAATGGGGATAATTGTACAAAGTTGTCACATTTGGAGAGAATGTGGGCTTATTATAGTGTGTAGGGTGAGGCAACATATAGCATGGACGTTGTCTGAGTTTTGCCGAGTCGTACACTAGAAGAAAGTAAAAACAGCTGTCTTGTGAGGTGAAAGAAACCTTAGAACTCATCACCTGAAAATATCCAGACAAATGATTTCACAATTTTAGGTATAAATCATCAAAGTTTGTACCCATATTGCTCTAACAAGATTTTCTTAATATACTATGTATGCACATACACATAATGCTATAGTGTGACCAAGTTTTAATTCCACAAAAAATATATTTAACTATATTTTTTTACACGACTGGTGCAAAATTTTGAGAGAATGTTTGGAATATGTGCAAGAGATGAAAATGTCCACCTGGGAATCTAGTCTATAGAAATTTACTTCAAAAAAATTCATATCTGTATGTTTATGCATATTTAATACATAATTTAATACAGAAAACCCTTATTTAAGACATTTCTGAAGAGACCGTAAATGTCATCCCTATTAACCAGGAGAACATGTATGTATTAACATGATGTAAAATGAATTAACTTACTAAGCAGGAAACTTCTTAATTGTGTTTCACTTTGTCAGTATATAGAACAGAGTTGCAGAAATACTGTTGGGAATGTGTTTGTCAGGTTGGTAGTGTTAGCGTACTGTCCGATACCTTGTTGAGCTCAGGTGTCGCGAGGCATGGTGGGGCAAATCCAGGCGTGGCGAGATGCTGCGGTCATCCTCAAGATGATCGAGGAAGGCAAGATAGCGGGCCGAGCCGTCCTGCCAGGGATATGTACATCATCACTACAATCGCCTTTAAATTATAGAGGCAGTGGTGGCATACTAATGGGACAAATTGCAACCCACAAAGGTGAGTCGGATTGGAATCCCAGCGGGGTCACCACTGTTTTCGCATCTGGGAAATGTGGCAGACATTGCTGTTAACTGGTGGGTTTTTCTTGGTGCACTCCCATTTACCCTGTCCATGTTTCGCTGATGCTCCATCCTTATTTCATTTCATTTCCATTTGCACTCTAGACCTCACTGGTAAGCATAGATGTAAACATATCCTCACATGTAAATTATATTCTATGTTGCAGTTGGCTGATCCCATAAATTTTTTTTGGCATTTTTGGTGATCTCTGCAACTGAACAGAAAATTTGCAAAGTTCCAGAGTTGTGAGAGCCCTACCTCCTTCAAGCAGTAACTCAGAACTCAGACGCTGGGCCTCAATATAAGATAATCACAGTTCCAAAACCATACTGAACAGCTATACCAGCAACATTTCAATTTTCCCGTCACACCTTAGTTTGCCTCCTGGCTGCTAGGTTTGCTACCAACAGCACCCATCCCTGCAACTTGCCGCCCCATGAAGCTGGCTTAGCCAGCAAACGTTGCGACTGTGCAACCATGTGAAAAATGTGAGTGAGTGAAAAGATTTGAGTGGCTCTTAACATCGAGTTCTTGAGAGCCGAACGTGAAAAATGTGTCGTCCTTCTTTGTGTGTGTGTGTGTGTCTGTTGGCAAGTACTAGATTGTGAGTACTTGTGCTTCTGACCTTTTATATATATATTTTTAGTAGTTTAACTCACTGTGCCAGGAAAATATTTCATATTGTGATTATATGTAATGCAGAACTGCCACATATAATTGGTGTAAACCGACACAGAATGCAAGTCTACCATCTGGAAAATAAAATAATGTGACACAGAATGGAAATAGAATATTGAATGTCCTGTGCGCATTTGATTAGCTGAGAGCACGCAGAGAAGTTATCAATTGGGCAGTGTGGGCGAGACAGAAGGGAAAGATTCAGCGGCGGGAGGAGTGAAAATCTACCCTTCCCCTTCCAAACTGGCCGGCACACCGAGGTAGGAATGCCACACTGGTTGCTAGGCAACTATCTCCCATCCTGCCGGCAATGAAAGGGGAGAAAATGAATTCTGCTGAGTATTATCTAGAAAAACTGAAGCTTTCTCAATCCAGGGTGCCGCATATCTGCATTTTGGCGATGCAGTGTGCATGCATGAAAAATTTGTTTTTTGAAGTAATTAATATCATTTCACTTAAACTAAACGTGTGATTTTGAGACACGTGAATAAATAAGGCAATTAAATTTTATTTCTTTATGATCTTCAATAATTAATCAGGATAGAGTCTCAGCACACGAGCTGCTGGAGCTGGAGAACAACTGGCGCTCCATGGTGGTGCAAGGCCTTATACTCTATCTGCTCGTGGCTCGTCTGGGGTGCGGGCGGTAATAATCTCCTCCTCTGGGCAGAGCTGCGCTCTTTAGTGCCATCCCTCGGCTGGTGGCTGAAGTAGGTCGCCCTGTTATGTGGGCTCAGCCACTGGGCCGGCTTCCATTACACGGGGAGGTCGATGTGACCCAGAGGGTTGCCGTGCACCGAGCGGTGTCACTTTCTCTATCTGCTTGGAGTAGCTCTCTCTCTCTCTCTCTCTCTAGCGCTTTCTCTTTCCAGTGCTGCCATCAGGCTGAGGTGTAGCGCTGTCTCTTTCCAGCGTTGACGACTGGCTGGGCAAGCGATTGGCTAATGGGTTCTTCCCCCATGGAGAGGATAGCTGTCACGCGTTAACGTTTCGTGTCGGGTGAATGTGCTCACAAAAGTCAGCTGAAGACCGTGGTTAAATACAGGAATCATTTTATAGATTTTAACCTTGAAGAAAATTAATTACAAGCAGCACGAAAAAAACAATTGAACACTTTAGTATTTACTAGGGATGTCAAACTTGATTCCACTATTCATAGATACCCGTGATTCTTGAAGAATCGTATATTCGAGAATTGGAAGACCAAGAATCTAAGCATTAAAAACCAACTACTGCAAATACGTAACCTATCACCTCTCAAAAACAGTTCAAAATTATTTGATTTATGCCAGTAATTGAACCACTCTTGGGAAGTTATTTTAAGCTTGAAAATATGAGATGCGGAAACAATCTGCAAATAAAACTGTACTGGCCGTGTTAAAATTCACTATTTAGTATATTAGTAGTTAGTAGCTTTAGTTCGGTCGCAATTTGGTAGTTTTGTATTTTAGCAAGTTTCGTTACATACTAAAAAGTAAATACTAAAGACCAAGTATGTCAATATTTTGTTGACAAATTCAGGTCACGTGACCTTTCAGTAAACTAAAAGTGCCAATTCGAACACAGCCTCACTTTTTGCGTGACCTATACTTTTCTCACTCGAATAAAAAAGAATGTTTAAAAAACCTACCACATAGTGGATGATTTCAACGTTACCATGGCAAAGGACTTATATAAAGAACATGGTACTTCATTAATTTGTACATGACAGAAACTAACTTCTTATTCCACTCATGGAATGTTCACTTTTGCCCTTTTTTTTTTTGCCTTCTTGTAGTTTTGATATGACGTTTCTTTGTTCACAATATCGTAAATTACGTGCGCATACTTCACTGTTTGTGATACGACTTGGTAAGGAACGAGAAGAAATTATATTTGTTCCAATGTTATATTTCCGAGAAATAAATTTAAATAGTAGTGTTATCGTAAAAGAAAACTAAGTTTCTCGACATATTATGGCTTTAGAACGACCGTCTGGCGTCTGTTATGGTTGTTTACTAGACTTCTAGTGCTGTTGGTTTAATTCTGCGGCAGCGCTGATAGTGTTAAGCAATTAAGTCATGCCATTAAAAAAAAACATTTTTGATTATAGCAAGGAAAACATTTCCATGCAATCTTTTAAAAAATAAGCAGTGTAAGTGAACTGTCTTGTAAACAAAATGCCAAATAAAGTGTCTGCGAAATGCTTAAATAATTAAATTTCACACCCACCTCTAGGGTACTTAGTTCTTAAAAGTAATTTTCTATAACTTAAAGAATTGCGATTTTTGGAATTAAGAATTGAGAGTTGTATCGGCATCGAGATTGAGAATCGAGGAAAAGTGTAATCGTTACATCCCTAGTATTTACAAATGCCACTTGTGAGGGGTGTGTCACTTGTACTAGCTTCTACCTGCATTGGCACTGAAGGCATGGTAACTTGGCTCTGCTTTGTAGCCTTCCTATGGGTCACACGGCAGGTAGTTTTACGCGAGACATGATTCTAAGTGGTGCAGACACTAGGCCTTCTGTAACCTAGGCCGCCTTGTATCTACCAAATAATTGCCATGAGTACCCTTGCAATGAGTAATTACTATCAAATGTCGTGTTGACCACCTATATAAAAATAAAATGTAGATTTTTCAAAACATACAAAAGTACTGCAAAAGATTTACAACAATTTTCAGATTTAGAATTTCCTTCTGTTTCGTAGGAAACTTCTGGTTTGAACAGGCATTCGCTTGGGTACTGTTTTGACTAATTATGCCACATAGCACTTTGTCGCTGGCTACTGTTGGATTAATTATTGCTGCTTTACACAGTCTGCCTTTATACCTCTCACTTAAATAACAGCTTCTTACTGCTGTTTCAAAACTGTTTTTACACTCATTACTGGTAAGCGGTTACAGTTAATAACCGCTGTTTAAACACGTGTTCACATACTGGCTATGGGTGAGCTTTTGACAGCTCACGTCTGTCCGTCACTGTCCTTGGCTGGAACCCTGGTTTTAAAAGGACAGCCCTGCTTTCTCAAGGCCGCTTACCGAGGGTACGGCCAGGTGAATCTGGAAGTGGGCCGCCATGGGGACTCTCAATATCGGCTGGGTTGAGAGGTGTCGCGGCAGTCACGGGCGGGCATTTCCCTTTTTGGCTGGCCGCTGGGCTCATCCTCCCGTACAGGCTGCTGGGCCTGTGTGTCTGTACCGGTCTCCGCCGACGTCGCGAACTGGGGCGTGACCATGCCCTCCTTGGCTGGCGCGGTCATGGAGGCCGTTTGAGGCAAAGGCTATTGGGGATCCTCTGCCTTGTTGGCTCAGCGTGGCTCATCTCTCTCTGGGATGGGGCTGGTCGGCGGAGGTCGCTGGTGGAACTCCTTGTCCAAGGGGCTCTGCCATGACCGCTTATACCCAGTGGGGGTCATTCTGCCGTGTCTGGCAGCTATCTTCCGGACAAAGTCCGTGGTCATCGAGGGCAAGTTCCGGAAGGACATTACCCCTCGAAGTGCAGGTTGTGTTTCGACACTGATCAGGGTGGGTTGGTGGCTCCTCCGGTCGGCGTCTGGTCATTGTTCTGCCTCTCGGATGGTAGGGGGCTCAATCTCGAGGAGGCTTCAGCGGCTGGGGGTTGTCCATCCTTTCTTCCTCTTCCTCTGCTTCTGGTTTGGAGGTCTCGGTCTCGTGGTCTTGAGCTCCGCTGGGGCAAGGGCGCATCTGCACTCTGGTTATTTCGAATTCGTCCCCTGGCATCTTTTGCCCAGTACACGTTATCCTGAAATCCCACAATTGTATAGAGTCCTTCCCACTTATCTGCAAGACCTGCGCTGAACTGGCCTCGGGCCTTACTAAGTAGGTGACTGCGGAGAAGTACAGCCTCGCCTATGTTGAAGTTTCTCACTCTGGTGCGGGGTTGTGGGTACTTCCGGTCTATGTACTGCATCTTTGGGCTAAGATGGCCAGGCAGATATCCTCGGGTTGGGGCATCTCTGTGGGCACCTGCTCCCACAGCCTGTCACCTGGGCGACAAAGGTTTCGTCCCAGTATGAGCTGGCTGTGACTGGTGTTTACGGCTTCGTTCGTCCTCCTGAGAACGAAGAGGATCGTTGGCATGTGTTTGTCCAAATGGCGGTGGTCCTCTCCCACACTAAGACGGAGGCTTCCTGATTCCTCCTCTGTGGTATTGCCCTGCGGGTGATATGAGGGGTCGTCTACGTTTCCAATCCCCATGTGTTGCATGCTGTCTGCCATCGGTTACTGGTGAATTGCGTGCCATTGTCAGTCAGGATGGTCTGCGGTTACCCCTAGCGGGGAAATATCTCCATCTCAAACTTCCGGATGGTCTTAGGTTTCCTAACTGGGATGGGTAAACGCCTCTACCCGGTGGAAAAATTGGTCATTGACCACTAATAAGTACCTGTTGCCTTTGGTGCTCCTTGTGTAAGGTCCCATCAGGTCAGCGGCTAGGTGCTGTATGTGGTCGCCGAGGTTATGCTGTAGGTTAGGGTATGGGATAGGCCTTGCCTCGATAGCACGCCTAGCGGTTATTGACATACTGTTGTAGATCACGGCTTATCCCAGCCCATATGTATCTTACCCCAATGTCGAGCAGCGTCTCCTTAATGCGGAGGTGACCGGGTGGTCATGGTGGTGGCAGCACAGGTCCGCCCTCAGGTTCCTTTGTATCCAGATCTTCCACGGGGCCCCTTGTCGTCCGCTCCGGGACCAGATGACATTGTCCCGCAGTTTGAACCTCGGGCATGTCCTGGAGGAGATGCAGGATTTTCTGGGTCTTTTTGTTGGTGGTAGCTAATCTGGTACCTGCTGAGCTGGAGGAGCCAGAGATGCTCTTCAGGGTTCGTGGTAGGAGCCAGAAGGGGGCACTCTCCCACTCCTCGTCTTCCTTGGCGCTCCCGTCGAGGTCCGGCTGGTATGATAGTTTGTCGGGGAGGTCGTTCCTTTTGGCCGACAGTATTGCACCTCAAAATCAAATTCCGTGAGGAACATTCCCCACCGTCTGATCTTGGCCTTGGTATTCTTGGATTCGCGCAGCAATTGGAAGCCTTTGCTGTCGGTTCTGAGTATGAAGTGCCTGCTCTCCAAGTGGTAGCAGTACTTTGTTACCGCCCAGATAACGACGAGACACTCCTGCTTTTTGATGTGGTATTTCTGCTCAGTCGCCTTATCAGTTGCTTGCGTAAGCGATGACTTGTGGCTGGCCAGCAGGATTCTCTTGGTATAGGACGGCCCCCAGCTCATTCTGAAGTATTAGTGGACTCTCCCCTTGTGGTCGGTGAAGTTGTTGGATAAGCTGGAAGCTCAGCTTCAAGGCTTGGAAGGCATTGCTGTGTTCTCCTCACCGCAAACATTTTTCCTTCTCTAGGAGCGGGTGGAGAGGTGCCACCTGTCTGGCACGAAATTGCGTAGCCAGTTACATTGTCCTAAGAAGCGGCGCAACTGCTACTTGTTGGTGGGCTCCTCTGCCTCCTCAATAGCCCGTATTTATGCGGCTTGTGGGTAGTTCCCCTTGGGTGTAACTACATGCCCCAGGTAGTCTATAGTTGTCTTTCTGTAGTGACTCTTGGAAAGTTTGCAAGTTAGGCCGTGTGGTTGGAGTCTCTCTAGGACTACCTGGAGGTGTCCGCAGTGATCCTCCCATGTTTTTGTATATACTATGATGTCATTCAAGTATGCTAAACAAAATTGCCCCACAAAGCCAGTAAGAACTTCTGCGAACATGAGCCTCTGGAAGATTGCGGGGGCATTCTTGAGTCCAAACAGCATTTCTCGGAAGTGCAGGGTTTCGCCCTCTAGAGTGGTGAAAGCCATTTATTTCCAGCTGTCGGGATGTACCGCGATCTGCCAGTACCCTTACTGCATATCGAGGGTACTGAAGATTTTGGCTTCCCTTATATCTCGGAGAATGTGTGTCAGGTTGATGACTGGCAGAGCGATGGGTTGTGTCACGTTGTTCAGAGCCTTGTAGTTAACGCAGAAACATAGTTGCCCATCCTTCTTCTTGACTAATACTACGTGTGAATTATACTGTGAATCAGATGGTTCCATGATCCCCTGCTCCTTCGTCTCCTGAACTTGGGTCATAATGAGGTGCCGCCTCTGGGCAGACATTAGATATGGTTGGTTATACACTGACACGTCAGCGGTCGACCAAATCTCATGTTGGATGCTACACGTCTGGCGTAGCGATCCTCCTTGCCCAAAAGCTCCAGCATGGTCGGCCAAGATTTGCCTAAGTTTGGTGAACTCCAGTTCGGCTAGCTGGTGGCTTATATCTTGGGGGGAATGGGGTAATAGGTGGTGGGATTGCCGCATCAGGTCTGTGTTCGCAATTGACGGTCACTTGGTGCTTCTCTCATATATATATATATATATATATATATATATATATATATGCTATTAGCGTAGCCAGGGTTGTCCCAGGATCACTGCTTCCATGATGTCGGGTGAAACCACAGATTCGGCTGGGTTCACGTAATGGTACATGCCCACAGTCAGGGTGGTGCTACCGTCGACCTTGAGGGCCCAGTCATGTTGTGCCATGCGCACCAGTTGGGTTTGAGGACGAAGTTGTGCCCTTTGTTCAGGGATGAGCACGTCACTTCTTACAAAGTTGCCTGTGGCTGCAGAATACAGCATGGCTAGTATTCTCTGCCCATTTATTTCCACTTCAATGTGGGCTTTGGGTGGTTCATTTTCTTAATCTAATCTCTGGATGAGTAAGGGCCCGTGGGTGGTGGTGGTGGCGGCGTTTCCCGCCTGGTTGGGTTCTTTAACTTCCACTTGCCTCTGTGGGGGTCTGGCGTCCGGGTTGGTCTCCCTTATGTCGCCCGCCCCTGTTCATCCCGCTTGACCGGGCAGTCCCGGTTGAAGTGCCGTTCCGGGCAGAACTAGCACCTAGAGATAGTTAGCGGAGGGAGCAGGGGGAGGAGTTTCCTTTCGTTCAGGCTGCTTCTCTTGCTCGGTATTCTTACTGGAATGCAGCTTGTCCAGCAGGGCCTGTGGCTTGTAATTACACTCTGTTTCTCTCTCTCTCTCTCTCTGTACGAGTTCGTAGACTGTCTCTCGTTTCGGGATTTGTAACAGGTTACGCAATTTAATCAGTTGTTTCAGAAACAACACATGTAATCATTTTGGCCATTTTTAGTTAGAAGTGGATTTGTATATAGTTTACCAAGATGCATCGTTTGGTGCATAAATACCACATGTAACATCAACTCTACCTGGTGAAATCTAGTATTGAAGTTTGCGTTTAGAGCAGAAACAACACATGTGCATCACTTGTGTTGTTTCTGCAGTGTAGGGAAATAATAATTATTTTTCTTCTGCTGGCAACATTGTTTTTGTAGTAGGTTACAGCTAATATTCTTACTATCAATTTGTTAGTTCTCACTCAGTTTTTCACAGTGCTGTGTTTGGAGGTTACTGTTTGTGTTTTTGTCCGAAAGTAGGGTACTTAAATCATGTCAAGTAGTGATTCTGACGAGTGTGTACCAGTGAAAAAAAGAAAAGGATTGATCAACAGAGAAACTTATCGCAGGAATGTTATCCGGAACTCAAGAGTGAAGGGGATTGCCTATCAGGCCTGTTCAGGTAAGGAAGTTCCGTCTAAGGTCCAAAAGACCTACCTTTGTAGTTGTGCCGATCCGTGTTACTTCAATATCTCAGGGAAAGCCCGAAACGAGTTGTGGAACTATTTCCACAGTTTTGATAGTAAGAATGCTCAAGACGTGTTTTTGCAAGTTATTGAGAAAAGGGCGCCAAAAAGGAGATTCAAAAAAAGGATACTTTTACAACAACAAAGTGATAGCAATGATATGAATGAAGGTGAAGGGGCACCTTCTAAAAGCACTGATACTAGTTTTACAAACAAACCCAAGGAAATAAAATTATTTTTTTTCTTATAATAACAAGGTTGACTGAAAACTGCAACCAGTTTGCAAAAACTTGTTCATGACATTGTATGGTTTGACTCCAGAATGTGTTCGTCTTGTCTGCAAATGTTACTAGAAAACAAAACTCCAAAAGACTTGAGAGGTTTGAACCGAAGTGGGAACACAATAAGGAGTGACATCTACTCAAAGTATGAGGTCAAAGAAACTCATTTCGGTGGGAAACCAAAAAAGTACTTGGATGCCAGGCTCAGCATTAAAATAATGCACGAGATGTTTTTGCAAGAGCACCCTGAATGTGTGGGTGTCGTGAAATACAGCTTTTATCGTGTGTACATTCAAGAAAATTTTGACTATTCCTTCGGTAGACCACAAGTGGATTTCTGCTCAAAATGTGAGAGTTTCTCGGCCAAAATGAAAGATTCGACTTCATGTGACAACGCAAAGAGGAATGTTGCAGCAGAACAGATGATACACAAACGTCGTGCCAAAAAGTTTTACACCACCTTAAAGGAAGCACGTGAAAACAAGGACGTCACAGTAGCGATAGCGTTCGACTTCATGCAGAATCAACCACTGCCTCTGATCCCTGTGTAGGAAGTGTTCTACTTACGCCAGTTATGGTGTAACGTGGCATGCGCACAGTTACAGCCGGCTTTAAGTTGGCAACTACCACTCGACTATCTCAAGACGGGGTAACACGAGACTCTTTAAAATAGACGCCAATTAAATAAGAAATAAAGTCAAGTTCCGGTTTTGTTTTGTTCCATACTTTTATTTATCAGTTCAAGTGACACAGTTCACATACGAAGTTCAGGTAAGCAGAGTACGAACCGTCCACAGATAAATAGACATGTGCAGAACAGAGCCACAGTCGTTTACGAATTATTTCAATTCTTAAAAACTTGCCCGAAGAAATAACAAATGCAGCGACCTCCCACACCGGCAGAGAAATAATCTAGTAAGTTCACATTTGCAGGTGTGGGGGTCATACGCCACGCCCGCCGCGGGCTAGGCGAGCACTGGATGACGACTGCTTCAGACGACTGACTTGATTCAACTGCTTGGTATCAAATGCTAGAAGGCGACAGGCACACGTGTACTTGTGCTGCCTATCACCCCCCTTTTCACAGATAAGGGCCTGGCGTGGGCTGCCACGCATGCTCTCCACATGTTATCGGAAGTGTCCTACAAGCCTTGTTGACGCAGTCTGAAAAAAGCTAATCTAATGTTGACGCGTAACAAAACTAAGGCTTTGAAAACGGCAACCGGACGCCTGATCAATGTTTAACGGCAAACGTATGCCCGATAAACAGGTAAAACACGATCACGGTAAAATGAACCACCACGGCTTTTAATTTCAAACCTGATAAAAATATTACGAAGTTTAGCAAAGCTAAAGAAAAATGAAACACGTGTCCCGAAAATTAATAATACTGCGTCATTACATTAGCCCCCTCGGTTTGGGATAGATTTTGAAGAAATCTTTCCCAAAGCAAAACCTCTCTTGTATGCTGCTACTCTGTAAACCACTGTGCCTCTGCTCCTTGAAAACAATTTACATATATAACATAAACTAGCCCATGACAGCTTGAGCTTCTACTATCAAGATGCATCGAGTTTCTACAAAAGTTTTTACTAAGGACTTACCAATTGCCTTATCTTCATTAGTAAGTTATAGTAAAATGGTAACAAAATATTATTATAGTAACTTTAGTACATATTTTGAAATAAAACTACCCATACTTAAAGAAAATTCACAAGTATAACGCAACCTTTCCTATATATGCACAGTATCAGATATACTGAATAAATTAGAATTCTCACCTATGGCAATGCCAAACTTTAATTAAAAAAATCACTACATTTTAAATAAAATACTCATAAGTGTTTTTTGTTTTTACTCATAAAGTAATTTCAGAATAATTTAAACAAACTGAGCAAATACTTTTCCAAGACAAAACACATCTAAAAAACTGAATTACAAAAATGCAATGCAAAAGAGCACACTATTATGACTTCAAATGATTATTTTATTACAACAGTGGCAGCATTTATAAAAACCATTCATTCTTTTTCAGCTTATATACTTCCACTTTTGGAGAATGTAAACAACAGTTGAATTAATTTAAGATTTCTGTTACCCTACACAGTTGTTTTTTGAAACCAATTCTGTGTTTTACAAGTTTCACTAAAATATTAATGACTACTGCATTTACTTGATATATAATGATTCAATGTTCTTAAACAGAAACACTCTCTCTCACGATTATTAATTCTTACCAAATAACATTTTCTAGGTCAGTAGTCTGATGTATTTTCTATTAACAATTATCTTATCCATTATTTACTGCTGCCTGAAAAGGGTTTACCCCATGTATCCTGTACATATTGTGACTTACTTGTAGGGTCCTTTATTTAACATAATTTTTCTTCAAAATAAAAACATTTACTTATCTCTCTTACCTTATTACTGTATAATCAAAGAATAAAAAATTGATACAAGGAAAATATTTAAAAAAATTAAGTGTATATCTTATTATCTAAATTGCAGTCTTTCTGCTTTACTACATTTTTTTCTTCTTCCTTTTCGTTCTCTCCTCGTGTTTCAATTTCCTTCCCTTTTTCCTTACTACCTTTCTCATACTATACTTCACTTGTTTCCTTTTACCTACTGTCGTTAATCTACCCTTCTTTCTCCTTTTCTTTTTCCCTGCAGTCTTTGCCCTCTTATTCCTTATCTTTTTCCTGACTCCTTATTCACCCTTCATTTCAATGTTTGCTTCTTCCTTACAAAACTTTTCCTGAACACCTCATAATGTTTCAATCTAGAATACCCCTTACTCTCAGCAACTCGTGCCTGTTGCAATTCAACAGCTGATCCCTCTCGCAGCTTTAATTCACTATTACCATTTGGTCGAACCCCCCTAATCTGAAGTCACCCTTCCTGTATTACATTTCTCTTCAACTTACTGACTTCACAATAGTTAGGTACACTCTTCTCAAAATTATCTACATTTCTATCCTCTTTATTTATAACGTCTGCCTTTCTACCTTCAACATTAAACTCTTTACATTCTTTGTCACAGCTAGTATTACCTTCAGTTTGTACGTCATTGCTGTTTTTATTAGTTTTACTTGGGGCAATTACTGTTGGAACCTTTCCTAACCTATTTATAGATTCAACCTCCCAGTTGTCTATCTTTGTTATTAATTCTTCAAATTTTTTCTCACTCTTTTCTGTTTGTTGCCTAATGTCTTGTTTAAACTCCTGTTGTCCTTTCTGTAAGGACAACAGGATATTAAACATTTCTGCTGACCATGTACCCTTTGTTTTCTGAGATAATTGTGCCATATTTTATTTCAGTCACAACTTAGTAGTTACGAGTTAGTCATTTATATAAAAATTATCTTCAACAAACCAAACTAAACAATATTACTAGTCACGACATTAACATAACCTGCACACAAAATAAAATAAACAAAAAAATTCTTGGTGAATTTCCTTGTACTGGTGGCTTCACTGTTGATTGACGATTTCGTACCGTCTTACTGCTGTTGTAGAATGAGGTCGTCTCGTACCTGAAACTTCGGCGTCGGTCACTGGAAACCTGGAACTGCCGGTAGCTTGAGTGTTGTGCTGCTCGATGTTCGTATACCAGTCTTCACACGTGGTTATTATTCGTGCCCACGGCTGAGTCGCCATTTTGTAACGTGGTACGCGCACAGTTACAGCCGGCTTTAAGCTGCAGACTAGCTCAAGACGGGGTAACACGAGACTCTTTAAAATGGACGTCAATTAAATAAGAAATAAAGTCAAGTTCCGGTTTTGTTTTGTTCCATACTTTTATTTATCAGTTCAAGTGAAACAGTTCACATACGAAGTTCAGGTAAGCAGAGTACGAACCGTCCACGGATAAATAGACATGTGCAGAACAGAGCCACAGTCGTTTATGAATTATTTCAATTCTTAAAAACTTGCAGTGAAATGCTTTCATGCAGTTTGATGCATTTATTCAGAGCTATTTTCTTTCAATGGAATTATTACAGTGCGATGCTTCCATGCAATGCAATTCTTTCATGAAGTGTGATGCGTTGCTGCAGTGCAATGCTTTCATGCAGTGCAAATCTGTCATGTAATGCGGTACAATGCTTTTATGCAGAGCAATACTTTCGCGTAATGCAATTAATGCAGTGCAATGCAATCATAATCATGCACAACAATGAATTACTGGTGTGTTAAGCCTCCCCGGGCGATGCTATTCCTGGGGAAGATGGGGTGGCGTCTGCGAGTGCAGAAAAGAACAGGTTCCATTAAGTTACACCAGACTATCGTAGAAACCCGAAAGTACCCGGTGCGTGACGCGGTGCATGCCGACCCCCTTGAGACACTTGACGGCTCGCCCTACACTACTTTCAGTTGAACTAAAACACTTCCACAACTAAATGGACATGAACCCTTGCATAAAACATGAATAAATAAATACATAATATTACACTGCACATGAACAAATACAATTTAAATATGGATGGCATAAAAAGAGGGTGAAACAACTGAGGTGAAAAATACGTGAATTTTCAAATAAACATAATTTAAGTACTGAAATGCTTTGAGTTGCCACACGCCTGGTGTCTCTTTTGCTCTTAAATTGCTCTGTAATTAATGTGTGCAGAGTCCGTCATAATGTACTACCATTCACGGGGGTGGTATGAAGTTGCACGGCACTACTCTGCACTATCCTGCTCTCGCACTTCACTGTGCACTGAGCGCACACTGGTGCCGGCTGATTCGGGGACGCACGGCGGCGGCGCTGTCTTGTGTCAAGATATATATATATATTGAGGAGTGGAAGGGGGTATATACTAATGAGAGATAAATGCCATTTGTTTACATCTTATGTTGACACTTCTATTGGTTTAATATTTTCTTGTTTGTTTACATTCAGAATGATTGTAGAATATGTATCATGATATTATTTTAATTGTCACTAATTTTTTTCAAAATTTAACATATTGAGCATTTTAATATCACAAATTTTTATAATTACAGTTTCTTAATTTGTGTGATTTCTCTTTGTCAAACCATAACATTGTATACTGAAAAGGCTAATTCCTAATAGGTCACATATGTTAATTTCTTTATAGATAATATTCTCTTATAAGGAAGCTTTTTATTCCTTGGTTTTAAGCAGGATAGGTTCACACCCTCTCTCCACCTCTTGCTAGACTTGGTAGTGATCAGGTCATGTAGAACTTGGGAGGGGAGCCATCGTCGGTGCAGCACATGTGCGCATGCAAGGGAGGCCTAAAGAGCACCAGTTTATTTTATTCGTAGGTGGTTCCTGCTTGGCATTCCATTGCTGCAGAATCGTCTGAAGAGTAAGAATGTGTTGAATAATCCGATCCATAGGTCAACAATTTCTAAATGTTGAGATCATCTCACTAATTGCTGAAAGTTGAAAAAAAACTTTTAAATATTTTATTTTGGATAGTAATCTTCCCAGAGGTTCTGAGAATTGAATTTTGCCCTAAACTAGTTAACTGACAATCAAAAGGTCGTTCATTCAGAAAGTAATTCGGTTAACATTCCAACCATTGTGTGTGTTGTTTCAGCGTCTGACATTATCTGTCTGCGGTGTTGCTTTCTGAATGGAATGCCGTTTACAAACGAAGAAGCATTCAACATGCTGATGATACTAGCAGAATGTATTCGGAACTGCAGACCGTTTGTACGCAGAGAGATACCCACAGAACGTCCATCATTCTTACAATGTCTTCCAGCAGCTTGCATGTCGCCGCGCACAACCGACTCGCAACAAACACTGTCGCATCAGACGACCTGTGAGAGACGAGAGGGCTGTTGATGTAATTGCTGCCATGGTAGTTAATCCCCATGATTCTACACGGAGAATTGCCCACAACTCAGGATTGTCTCAAAAGTAAAGTGTGGAGAACCCTCAATGATAATAGTTTATATTCCCACCATGTACAGCTGCACCAAGAACTTGGGAATAATGACTTTCCTAAGCACTTTGATGTCTGCAACTGGCACCCGAGCAAGGACTGTGCTTTCCATCGCAACATTTTGTGGACTGATGAGGCCCTATTCAAAAGTAATGGTGATGTTAGCATATATAAGGCTCGTTACTGGTCTGCAGTCAACCCACATTGTCTCTGTCAAGTAATAAGTTATTTCGTTTTAAATATTAAATACAGGCACTTATTTTTAAGGAAGAAGAAAAACATGCTGACATACTGAGAAAATCCATTTTGCCCTTGCTCGCAATAGCAGGAACCATGATGTCTTACGACCTTGACCTTGGGCAACATTTATGCTAAGAATGAAGGGGGGGGGGATTTATATTTTGTTTCTAAAACCATCATGGGAACACAGAAAACCCATTTGCCTCACTCACAACAGTAGGAACCTTGGACGATGTAATGCGATGCGACCTTGACCTTGGATGTCATGCAACGACCTTTGCCACCATTTCGAACGAAATCTGCCGCTTAAAAAAAAAAAACCAGAATTTTAGACTCTTTTTAAAATTGTAGAAAAAATTATAAGACCTTGGCGACTGAAGGCGGGGGCATGTCTTGAGCTTCGTCGAAGATGAAGCCTTGTGGATCTCTCATCTGTGCTGAGGTCCACCAAGCAAACACGAACGTAAGGAGAGCAGAGTCATGATGGTCGACATGTCAAGTTTTTATGAAGAGTGATGTGCGAATGAGTGTTCCCAATTCCGATTTCACACTAGTTCTCTCGCACCATATCTGTATTTACAGTACACCCGATGTCCTTTTGATTGTACGTAAACTAGGTATGCATGCAAGAAAAACATGTTCAGTTCCATTGTGCATTAACTATGCACGTCACAAACCATATGCTTACATAATTTATTTTACTACGCGTAAACCGTGCACGTCAGAAAACGGCTGTCTTAGTAAATGTTTCCTTTAGGCGATCTATCCAACGATACCATATATGACCCCTGTTCCCATTCGGAATTTCAAAGCTCACACCCCATACCCCTACCTCCAGTATGTTCAGGGGAATGGAATTACTACCAATCAATAATTCATACAGGGTATAGTTATCACAATTTTTTTTGCGAATCCCCTGTGTTGTGTTGTTTCCAAGAAAAAAGGGGTGATACGGGTGCTTTGAAGTATCCTGTATATTGAATCGTACATGCAATGATAATCTTTCAACATTGCTACCAATTAATTTATGAATCTTTCTAGTGACATGAAAACTTTTGTTAGTCAACGTGATCACCAAGCAAATAGTTTTAATATCAGCATGTACGTGAAGTAAATGCGAAATAATGCTGTATAACACACAGAAATTTGGAAAACTTAATTTTTGTAAGAGGTTTTGCAGCAAAAGCAGCTCGCTCTGTGGTGTTAGATACACTTAAAAAAGTGATTATGTTGATATTTCGCGAATAAAGACGATTTCTCAGTATTTCTCATAATTTCACATTCACGACAATCTCCAGGCCCTAGCAATAAATAATTGACCAAGAAAACTATAAAATTTCAGTTGCTTCCATAAAACTAACACACTCGTGCTTTCCATAAAACTTAGGGAAGAATCTTAAAAGTTGCAGGTATGTACTAAGACAATTTCCATAATTTTCAGAAAATTTGCCATATTTTACAAGTTTTCCCCATCGCCAGACACCCTAGAAAAGTATTGATTGCAGGAGCAGCTAGAAGAGGGGAGAGCACACAAGCAAATGTGAACGGGAGAAGGTTCATCTGCGGGCTTTACAAGCCGCAAGGTTGCCAAAAGAANGCCGCAAGGTTGCCAAAAGAGGAGAAGAATTAAATCATGGATGGCATTCTTGATGAGTGACAAAAGAGATGGGACAGTTCAGAAAAAGGAAGGCAAACACACAAAATGTTGCCTAATATTAAGGCAAAAATGATGTTTAAGTGGATAAGAACAAATCACTGCAGTATGCAGCTGTACACTGGCTACGGAAACTTTAAAGCAAAGTTGCATAGCCTGTGACTTGTGCAATCTCCTTTGTGTGAAGAATGTGGGGTCGACGATACGGTCCAACGTGAGATTTCTGACTGTCTGAAGACAGAATATATAAGAACTTGGTTGGTGGAAATAACATAAGACTAGGGCATTCACTCAGGACTTGAAAATGTTATGTCCAATGAAGATTGTCATAACATCTGGAATGAGTTTGCCACTAAGATTGGTAGAAGGCTCAAAGAATTTGACAATCATTCATAATTATATTATAAGTAAATCCAGAATTATCAATACATTCAATTATTTCTCAATGTTATATTTCTAATTGAGAAAACTAAAAAGGGAAAATAATAACCAACATTATCTGTCTTTTATAATCTAAACATAAACATGTTACAATATAAAAAGGAAAAATGACTATCAAAAATCTAAAAACATGTCAAATTATAGTATAAATGTAAGATTAAAATAAATGTTTAATATTAAATAAAATCTAAACTAAGAACATAAAAATTTAAAAAATGGTAAAAAATTTAGGTCAAACTAAGTTACAGATAATAAAATAAAATAAAATACAAAGAGTCACAATCATAAAAATATAAAATAANATTTAGGTCAAACTAAGTTACAGATAATAAAATAAAATAAAATACAAAGAGTCACAATCATAAAAATATAAAATAAAACAGTAGGCGTAATTTTAAGAATGTCATAAATTTGTTTTTAAATATCAGCAGAGTCAAATAATATGTCCCAAGTCCCGCAGGAATGCGCTGTCTTGTTGTACTTCTAACAAATCCTAGCGAGGGGAGATTCGGTCACTATAGAAAATCCTAGTTAGCAGAAACCTCGGGTTGTTGTATGGAACCTTAAACACATTTACAAAAAAACTTTTCGTGTTTTATTGTGGGCAAATTTAGAGATAACACTAGTCAAATCAACATTTCTTAGTAAATCATTTAATATGTTCTTTAAGGTGAGGTCATTTAGACGTTGTCCGCTGCAGTTGGTGATCATCAAACTCAAATGCGTAACACTATTTCTACATTTGGGAAACACAATTCTAATAAATTTTCCATTAAAAGTTTTTAAAATTGAAGTTACAGAGCCTCATGCTTTTTGCTGTCAATAGCAGCAGCCACATCTGTTTTCAGCAGCTCAGCAAACTGCACCAGTTCGTTACCCAGACTGTCTTCCACATCGTCTGGGTAAGCACTGACGATAATTGAAGTACTTTTCAAGATCTCTTCTGCCGTTAAAGATTTTAATTGCCGAAGTGTTCCAAATACACTGGTCACTTGATGGTACGCTTCCATGCGTTCAGCTAATGCAGACAGTACATTATCAATTATGACAATATTTACCTGAATTTCATAATATTGTCCAGGTGTTTGATTTCCTGCAACTTGATCGAGTGTAGTAGAATCGCTAAAATGGACGTACTTTGTTTGTTGCTTGCGTTTTCTTGAAGTTGATTGCTGATATTCTTCACAGCCAGTGAAGGTTTTGGCTTTTGTCTCTATATCTGAAAATGTAGACCGCATTGCTTGGACGTACCCGTGTAATGATTTATAAAGAGTGTATCACGTGTTAAGGTCTTGATCAGACGACTGCAGCAAAGCGTCAGTCGCATGCAAACGTTCTAGAATTTCATTCCACGCAATAATCATTATTCCCGTTTCTAACTTATTGATTTTCGAAAATAGTCCGTAAGCTCGATTACGACACTCTACCTTTTCATCCTTGTTATTAGATATGTCATTTAAAACTTGTTTGGTAATGGTAAAACCACATAAAAGTGCCTTCGTCGCATCAGCTCGGGCAGACCACCTAGTGTCCGATAATCTTTTCAAAATTGGAATTTTTGAACTAGTATCTTTTAATGCTTTCGTAAAAAGACCCTATTGATAGGTTGAAGAGGAAAAAATGATTATAGGCTTTCAACGAAATAGAAGAAAAAACTACGAAGACATGTCGTAAGACGTCGCGTGAACCGTTGGTTTTTAATTAGTGTGCAAACCAGGGTATGTATTCAGCGTATTTATTTATATCCTTAATTCGTGTTTGTAAGCCGCTGTATTTCCCGTTCATGTTGCTGGCATTGTCATAACTTTGCCTTGCCCTCGACTTAGAAACTATAATTATGGTAAGAGTAAAATTTTATCTAGTAAACTTTGAGCGAGTTGTTCAGCAGTATTGCCTTCCATATCCAAGAATCTTAAAATCATTTCCACTGGTCCAGATGGTAGGCCATAGCGCACTATCAGAGTCTGTTGGTCTATTACGCTATATAGACCTCATCAATCCAATGATACTGAATAGTATTTGCATCTCTTAATTTCGCAAATAATATGATTTAGTATACTTGATGCAATTAGATGGATAAATTCCTCGCAGGTTGTTTTTGACAAGTATGTCGTATGTCCCTTTCCTNGATGCAATTAGATGGATAAATTCCTCGCAGGTTGTTTTTGACAAGTATGTCGTATGTCCCTTTCCTTTATTTGCATAAATATGTATATGTTTGGCCAGAAAAATGTCAAATTTTCGATAATTAAGATTATTTGGATTTATTAAAGGTAACACAGGTGAACCTACAATTTCATCACTACCCCGAAATGCGAAACCTCGTTCTGCTAAAAAATTTATAACTGCAGTAATTTGTTCTAAGAGTGACCACCAATATTTTTGTTCGGTGTCTATTTGGTTTACAGGTTGGGAATCGACACGTGAATCCTTGTTTTTGCGAACTAACAGCAAAATTATTGCTTGTCCATGCAAACACGAAAAAAGTTCAGAAAAGTTGTTTTATACGTGTAAGATCCAGTCATCTAATCCATCTTTCGTAAACCGTGCCAAACTGTCTGAATCCGTAACTGTGCAAACAAAATAGAAAAGTTTCCCTTTAGTTTCTGAATAACATAACCAATCTCTCACCTGAGTTTTANCACATTCTTCCAGTCATCTAATCCATCTTTCGTAAACCGTGCCGAACCGTCTGAATCTGTAACTGTGCAAACAAAACAGAAAAGTTTCCCTTTAGTTTCTGAATAACATAACCAATCTCTCACCTGAGTTTTATCCCTTACTTTATGTCTATATGTGAAAAATGACCTCTGACAGAAACGTGGTTTATTTTCATTGTCATACATTTTCTGAAGACAAAAAATTACTGTTCATATATTGCACTTCGCTACTTTCTTTCGCAATATAATAATCTTGATCAAAGTTGCTCGGCCATTCAGCAATATCATTGGAGTAGATTTTATTTTTGTTTTGTTTTTGGCATGCAGAAGATGTAGTAACATCGGAAGCTTGTGATATGCTTACAAACTCTTTTTGACTTGAAGACGATGTTTCTGGGTTTAGAGGACATGCTGTGCTTTTAACTTCTCTTTGGCAAGAAGACAATATGTCTGTTCGAGTGCAGTATCACTTGTATTACATGTGGCTATACCGGAAATAGTTACAGATCCTAATTAATTTCCTATAGTGCTGTCATCATCTGTAAAATAAGATGCAACCTCTGTGTTTTCTATTTAAATTTCTTTAGATTCAGGAACATCATTCTGAACATTAAAAAACTCAGACAGCTTACGTGTCTTTGATATAACAGATTGGTTCTTTTTTCTTTTTCATCTTTTGCTTTACGCTTAGCACTTCCAGAAGCATAGTGTCTGCCCGTATCTCTAGGTCTGCTGCTCATATCAATCTGTATATAAAATAGGAAANAGCACTTCCAGAAGCATAGTGTCTGCCCGTATCTCTAGGTCTGCTGCTCATATCAATCTGTATATAAAATAGGAAAAAAAATTACAAAATAAATTATGACTGAGGAGTAACCTAAACACTAGTGATGAAATCTCTCCCCATGAAATAATGGTAATTTAAAACCAGCCGGTCTACTCTGTTATAGTTTTTGAGGGCAGTATCCCTGCAGCATCAGGGCTGAGGAGTTGGATCCAGAAGTTATCATAATATNCTCTGTTATAGTTTTTGAGGGCAGTATCCCTGCAGCATCAGGGCTGAGGAGTTGGATCCAGAAGTTATCATAATATAATATAGCTACCGGAAATATACCAACATACAAATTTTGATTACGAGATTTAAAACAAACAAAATATTATAGGTAAGTGCAGTGAATTCACATCTCCCTTTTGAGTTTCGGCCCTAAAACATGTCTTGTTTTTTTAACTTGATGCAGTATATTATGAATAAAATAAATAGCTTCCTTATTTTACTGTTGTAAAACAGTAGTATTATACATTGATATTGTATTAGCCCACAGTGATCAGCAAACAAAACAATAACACAAAATAAACATAAGAACTGCTAAACTGCAACACAATGTAAAATAAAATTGTCAGAAAACAAAAAAACAACCTTCACTCTAGATGGCTTGTATCAAACAAAAGAAAAAGAAAATAAATTTAATGTGGAAGAAATGACTGACTGTAATAGTAGACTTATAAAATTAAATGTCCATTAGTTGCTTTCTTATTGGTAATCAATAGAAAACTATTCTAAATGGTCAGGTTATACGAACAACAGACAGCTTGAAAACAATATTACGGGATACCCTTCTAAGTATTGTGGTGTTGCCAACTTGCAACATAATATACTCGTAAAATGTATATGGTGTGGCCAGCGCTGACTTTATGAATAACTGCTACGTCTTTCCATTGGATGTTGGGTGGTATACAACATCTTACCTACTTGACAAGATTTTTTTTTTTTGCACGATGGAGCAAGGCCCCCGGGGCGCGGGACCCGTAGCATTTGCTAATTCTTGCTACGTGGCTAATCCGGCACTGTCCCAATGGGTTGTCTTGGTCGATCAATGTATGTGTGGGTGCCCTCACGCAGCCACTGGTTACAAGATCGAAGCAATGTGGTACAGGAAATCCCCAAATGCCTGGGGATTGATATCACATTACGTCGAGCCGGCCTCACGCAGACCCACAATGCGGCTTTATAAACTCCATGAAGTGCTGGTAATGTTGTCAAATGCACATGCNAGTACTGGTAATGTTGTCAAATGCACATGCAAGGCACACACCATGTTATGTGACTTTCCGTTACGGTGTTGACTGACCGACACTCCATGATACTATCGCTATAATGGCGGCCAGTAATGGACTCTGGTGGCCGTACAAGACCTTATAGATCATTGATATTGTAATCATTTACACATCTACCACGTGTACCAAATTACGCCCTATTTGGAACATTTCTTATGAGTGCTTCACTTTTTTTCAAGCGAATGAAGTATTATCTGTTTTTGATATTCAGTATATTATAATCACGTTCCCCTGCATAATTACTTCTCATTTATGGCTAACATCTACCGTCTACTATAGGCTGTTCATGGTAAAGTGAATACTTTTGAGACCCTAGTTACTTTTTTCCTATCATCCATTCTTAATGCTTAAACCATTTTTTAAAATAAATATTGTTATGTAAGTAATAAAGACAGTATATATATTTCACCGGACTCGTAAGTGTGTGTCTAAGGCTATAATAAAATATATTTATTGACAATTATTCCAAATGAGAGGGCTTCAAAAAGTGCTGATTTTACCGTCAATAGCCTATAGTTGCTTTTGCTGCATTATTTTATGTTTGCGTTTTGTTCTACATTTGAGAGACCATTCCACGCCAAAATCCTTGAGAGCATACTCTTTGTTAGGTGGGGGGTTAATTTTTGTGTGACAGCGTTCTGTAAATTTTGTTGGCTCGCTTACTTAGGCTCTTGTTCTTTTCTTCCTTCAGAGTCAATTGAATCACATTCTGTAAGACGCATCCTGTGACCATTTAAGGCAAAAACTAACCTGCAAGAAAACAAGGACCGAATCACGTAGATGATGTTGCTACTTCCGTGCTACCTGGTAAGGGTTTAAACTGGAGCAACAGCCGATGGACAACTAAGGCTGGAGTGAACACATAATAGTGGAGTCCAGAATGTTGCCGAATGAATCCGAGACATTTCCGAAACTCTAGTGATGGTTTCTATAAGCAGCATAGAAACCACTGTCATTCGAATATTGTAGACTTAAAATTTATGTAATCATTTCATTTCCTCTTTGTGTAAAATGATTGCTCTAACAAAATTAATACGTTCTTATTTATACCACATTCTAGCAAATATACTAGAATAGTCGTTCAGTATTCAATAAGAAGCAATGAAACTCCACTTTGAGAGTACAGGACCTCTCAGCATAAACTGAGATTGAGTTTCTGTTAGAAACTTCCTGCACCCCCTCCCCAAACTCATTATTAGGACCTTTAAATAAGTGACAGACAATGGTGCAAGGTCTTTTGAGCGCAAGGAAATTAATGAAATCGTAAAAAGAGAAAATGTTCCCCGCCGTGAGCTTGTGCGGAACCCGAGAACACAGAATATCCATCTGGCGTCNGAAGGAATGCAGCGCGACAAAGGAACACGTAAATGACGATTGGGATGGGTGGTATGGTGTGCCAGCTCTGTGATGGATGTTACAGGGTTGCCAAATTTTTAAAGTGATTCTCTCCTTTCTATCTTTACTTCAGCTCCGAGACACTGCACTCACTCAGTCCTTCCAAAGGATCTCAAGCTACACACCAGAACTTTATAACAAATTAAATATCGCGTAGGAAATAACGATATACCATCCCGTGTGTGAAATGAGTTTCATAACGGTATTCTATGCTTTATGTAACTATTATGAATATTTCGACCAGAAAAAAGAAGATTTTAAATACTGTAAGTGCACCTGCTTATACGGCTGTGCGATATCAGCTTTTCAAAATAGTTTCGTAACGTGCTGACTACATCGGTAGTCTATCAGTGCAATACATTGCTCCGAGAGAGGATTGAAAATCAATGGCGATATATTGCAAACACCACTTATAATAATTTCGCAAATGTCGGTCATGTTGATACCACAAGTAGAAGCATACCGCTAAAATCGCATATCGCTAATATTTCATATAACTATATCGCGATATGCTATTTATTACTCTACACTCTTGGTCCATAGCGCAGTTTTGCTAGAGCCAATATAAAAACCAGGAAAGGGCAATCCTACATTAAATCATTTTACTATAGGTTGTTAACGGCAAACAGCGTACTTTTGAAAATCCTGCTTTAGATCTACTTGTATACATATTGTGTATTCTTCCGCCATACGTAAAATTAACATTGCAATGGATTTGATCATATTATTAGTGTGTTGGTCAACTGAAATTGCAAAATTATTACAAACGTAAAATATTTTACAAATTTATAAATTCATACACTGACATGCACTAAAAAATTAGAAAGCATATTAAATAACTCCAATATTCACGAATGTTTACTTAAAACTTTTAATTGAATGTCTAGACATGGAATTAGGTTCACTCCGTTGTCTACTTGTCGCTTGCAGTCAGCGCGCCATTACAATATATGCAGTTGGGGGCAGTAAGGTTTGTAAGTGCTCGCTTTACTGTGAACAGCCTTTAACATTGTACCAGATGGTGTATTTCTATTGAGATATTTATGACGCTGTTGAAACTTATATGTTATCCCAGTGCAAGACTTTACGCAAAAAAAATGTGCCATGATATAAAACCATGTAATATATGTTACAAAATAATATTTCACATAGAAGGCATCATTAAGAATAAATATTTAACATAGTTGAGTTTATGATTATATTTTGATAATGCATCGTGCTCAAAACTTAATTTGACTTGTGCAGTCCCAACAATTATGTTACCTATTAGGTAACAGTAAGCAATATGTTTCAGTGAATGGTTGTAAAGTTTCGTTGTGGGAAACGTTCGCACTATATTTATTTTAATGCCGCACAGTTGGGCGCCATGTTGTAAAGTTCCGTCTTTACTGTTACAAGCGTATATTTAATAATATAGCAGCCTCAAAGGTTAGGCGCCATCTTGTAACGTTTCGCCTCTTGNCATCTTGTAACGTTTCGCCGCTTACACTGTCGACTGTTTACTTGCCACGGCTTGCTCAAGGTAGAATACACGAGACTCAGTACCATTGGATGTTAGTTAATTATGAAAGAAAGTACGAAGTTAGTTTCTTCTATACTTTATTTATCACTTTGTGAATGACACAGTTCACATACAAATGTCCAGTATGCAGAGTACGAACCGTTCAGAGATAAATATTAAAGTACCGAACAGCGCCACAGTGGTTTCCGTGTATTAACGTCTCATGAATATTAGCCCGAATAAAGAATATCTGCTGCTACCTCCCACACCGGCTGAGAAATGAAATAATACAGTCTAGTGGCCGATGTGGGGGTTCACGTCACACCTGATGCAATCTACGCTATCATTGTACTACGACAACTCTCTCTGACGACTAAAGAAGACGACCGCTTCTAACGGCCCTCGCCGCAGACTGTCCCTCCTAAGAAGACTCTCAACGACCAAGAAGACCCTGTAAGGGCGACAGCTAGACGCCTATATCCTACTGCCTATCCCAATGCATATGACGGATCCCGTTTGGTCTGAAGGACTCCGCGCTTCTGCTGTCTGTGAGCTGGGGACGCAGTCAGACGTGGGAAAACCCATGAGTGCCACGGAAATTAAGAGGGAGCACGAGATGATCTGCTTGGCCCAACCAGGGGGTTCCCCCTTGGTCGTCGGATCTGTGAGGTTGGACTCGTGCTGGCAGTGGTTAACTCTGTAAGCTGGAGGAGGCTCCGGAGAGATCCCCCCTCTTGCAAATGGAGCCGGACGTTGAACTGGACAGTTCCGGGGACGTGCCCGAGATCACGTCAGGAGTTGGATAGTGCTCCGGCTAAACCATAAGCTTGGTAATTTGAGTGCTAGAGTCTCAGGCCTAATGGGAGGGCATGGTTAGTGCGATCTGTAATATCAGATCGGGGCTATGCCTGGTGCGACCTGAGTACAGGTCGGGGCAAGAGGGTCTGGTCAATTGTGGTGAGTGCAGGCATGTCTGCGATGAGAGGGCGTGATCCCTCTTCCCCGCCTACTGGGAGGCCGGGGAGCT
>NQII01010134.1:17134-28194 GCA_002778355.1 Clitarchus hookeri | reverse complement strand
CCCAACTCGGCAGCCACCTTTTTAATTGCTTCGCCACTGTCTAACCGTTTCAATGCACTACATTTTGTTTCAAGAGAAACTACAACTCTCTTCCGTTTTCCACTCATAATGAAACAAAGAAATCAATAAAAGCACAGATGTTAAAATCACTAACACAACCACCTTTACGGAGAGCACAGAGGCAACTGACAGCGCCAGATGCCTGGGACAATATGAGCAGTTCCCAGTAAACCCGACGATTCGGGTGGGCCAGCATTCCTAGAATTAGTTCCCTTCAAATTCGCACGAAATGACAGCTCGACCTAACAACAGCCAATACAGGAAACATATGGCACCTAGCAATAGCCGATTTCTCAACCTTGCACGTCAAACAAAGAAACATCGCTTCTCATCCTAATTGTCCTGCTTTTGAGAGCATTATTTTTATTTTGTATCTTCCGATGACTAGCTCGGTTAACCCGGAGGCTCGGTTGACCGGGGCTCGGATAATCGGGAGTCAACTGTATATGGCATTCTAGCCGTTTCATTTTTTGTTACCTTTCAAAAAAAATTTTTAAGTCAATTTAAAACAAATTGTTCAATCAAAGTTTATCATAATGTTGTTGAAAATAAATTGTAACTGAACTCCTTGTGATTCAGAACTGCAAACAGCTAGTTGCCAATGGGGTGCCGCACCATCCTGCTGGAAAATGAAGTCCTCCATCGCCTCTTCTAACTGAGGAAACAACCACTCTGTAAANGGGTGCCGCACCATCCTGCTGGAAAATGAAGTCCTCCATCGCCTCTTCTAACTGAGGAAACAACCACTCTGTAAACATGTCCAAATAAGGGATTCCAGTAACAGTGGGCTTGTGAAAAAAGAAAGGGCCGAAAACAGTGTCTTTGGATACAGCGCAAAATACGTTCACTTTGGCGGAAGTGCGCTCGTGTTCGGTGGTTTCATGTGGAGGCTCTTGACCCCATAGNTGACCCTATATTCGCACGTTGTACCGGCTCACCTTACCATTTGTATGGAATGTCGCTTCATCGCTAAAAACCGGAGGTCCGTATTTACGACGCAATTTATGTTGAACAGTCATAACCGATTCACATTTAGCAAACCGAATAACACAGAACACCTTCTGTTCCATCGCCATCGTGATGCAGACTAACACGCAGCATACGCTCATAGTGCGGTGACAGACGCTCCCAGTGCCATCTCTCGGCACATAAAGGAAACATCAGACCGTCCCCTTCACATTGACGTGTCAAATGTGAGCTCGCTTCCACCTCACCAACTCAAACCTAGTGTTACGAATGCCATCCAAACAGTAACACCGTACATGCTGACAAGAGCTTGCAACGAGTTTGATTATCATGTAGATGTTGTTCGGGCTGCTCATGGTGGCCACATTGAACATTTATGAATGCATGGTAAACAATCTTCATGGTTCTACGGTTAATTTGATTGGTCAATCAAGGTTGTAGATTGTTTGGTTTTGATATTATAGACCTTCAAAGTTGGGGTATTCTTTTATATTAAGCCTGTATATGCTAGAGGAAATATAATTTATATACGGTACTTAATTATCAACACAGCAGTCCTACTGTCAAATCCGGCTACTCGTTGATAGTTTGCACTTGCCGGAATTAGAACAGAGGATCACGGAATGAGCGTCAGTGATTTACAAAATTACTAACTTAATTAAATTAGTTAATTTTTTTTAAACTTTTTATAAATTTTATACACAATAATGACTAAATTTTAGAAAAGGTTTTTGAAGTATACGAAACTCAAGACAGCGACCGTACATCAGGGATGGTAGGACACANTACTGTCAAATCCGGCTACTCGTTGATAGTTTGCACTTGCCGGAATTAGAACAGAGGATCACGGAATGAGCGTCAGCGATTTACAAAATTACTAACTTAATTAAATTAGTTAATTTTTTTTAAACTTTTATAAATTTTATACACAATAATTACTAAATTTTAGAAAAGGTTTTTGAAGTATACGAAACTCAAGACAGCGACCGTACATCAGGGATGGTAGGACACAAGAATGTTTGTTAATTAAAGAAAATTTTGGGGATTTTTATAGCAATACATGCAACTAAGATTTATTTTAAAATATTTATATGAAATGTTTTTATTAAAAATATTTTGAAACAATAAACTTTACTGTAACTGTAAATGACGGGTGTTGCCAAATAAATTTCAATTACATTTTTATTTCTTTCCGGTCTTTCTTAAGAACAAGGTCATTGTGATGTCAATATCGCCTAAAGGTCAGCCCACCCACACTGCGTTCCCTGTCGTGGATGGAAGATTCGAAAGAGGAACAAACATGCTCCCACTAAAATAACTTTGCCTCTATTTACAACTTTCTGTCCCTAAATCACAAAATTCCTATTACTCACATTAATGAATATGTTGTGAGGAGGGAAGAGATGCCGGAACCTTTTATTACTAGAATACAGTAGGTAACTCTTTTATGAAATGTTAGTTTTGCGAGATCATATTTCCCAGCATACGAATATTCTGCTAGGTCTACTGCAGAAAAATAAATATTCGTATTTTGAAGTATGTTTTGGACAATTGACTTGTAAAAAAATATCAGTAGGTCTATATAGCAATTAGTGGAATAGGGCCTATATACAAATGTATGTATTTTTGCATTCAAATATACCAAAGCAAACAATGCCTAAAAGAAAATATTATCTGTGGTATAAATACAATACTAATTTGCAAAAATATGGCTTTATTTTGAACTTTTAGTGTATTGTAATCTGAAATGCAAAAAAATTATAATTCTTTTTGTTTTACATGCGAATTTGCATTATTTTTGTGTTATCGCGATCACAAAATTTTCGAATCTACTAATTATTCATTAAGTTGTGTGTATTTTTATTGCAATTTTACTTTTCTGCAGTTCCTTTTCATTGGATAGCTTAAATTTTTCATGAGGTCATTATAACCATAAATTTTATATTTGTTACATTGGAATATCAGTTATCACAGTTCTTGTTTCCAATTGTCTGGGCACAACAGCGCTGTCGTAATAACTAGTAAATAAGAACATGTGTTTATGTTCTCTTTTGTGAATGTTCAGAAACAGCAGCAGAAGCAAAGAAGAAAAGAAAAAGCAGATTTGAAGGTCAAAAGAGGAAGCTGGCTGAAGGGGATACATATGATCCAAGCTCGCCTACATCAGAAAACAGTTGTGATGAGACTCCAGCGAAAAGAGCTGCCTTGTCATCTGGCAGTGTTGATGGTAAAACAAAACAGTCTGTGAAAGGTCGCAAAACTTTGCCAGAATTGGAAAAGTATTGGAAAGCCGTCAAGGAAGATGCATCAGACTTTACAGGCTGGACATACCTTCTTCAGTACGTTGATCAGGAGGTTAGTTATAATGATGCACAGTATTTATAAATAGCTACTGTGATAGATGAGTGTGTGTGAATTTTTTTTAGGTATTTTTACAAATTGCAGAGGGGTGTATCGGAGTTCATGAGGGCTGGAAGCATTACTAAAAATAATACCTAAATTTTATTTTTAATTTATTCACACATTTACAACATGAAAATATCTGTTTTTACTATTAATTATTGTTATTCTTAGTGCAATATATATTGTCTAACTTGGTCCTAATAAGTACTTATTAATGTCTACTTTGTGCACGTGCATGAGAGAAAGTGAGTGCGCATACATGTGTGTGTGCACGCGCGCGCTATATGGAGTGAGCTTTGAAATTGCAAATGGGAATCGTTGGATAGATTGTCTAAAAGGAAACATAATTTACTAAGACACTTTTTCTGATGTACATAAGTTCACGCATCATGGAAATTTATCACATATGTGGTTTACTTACTACAATCAAAAGGAAATCAACTAAACATGTTTTTCTGGCGTGTATACAAAGTGTATGTACAATCAAAAGGATGTCCGGTGTACTGTAAATACCGGTATGGTATGAGAGAACTACCATGAACTGGGAATACTCATTTGCACACAGCACTAAGTGTTGTCAATGTCGACCATCCTGTATCAGACACGACTCTGCTCTCCGTTTTACATTTGTGGTTGCTCGACGGACCTCAGCACTGATGAGAGATCCATATACTATATATGTTTAGACCCTGTCTTTGAATTGCACAAATTTATTTACGTACAACAGATTGTACTGTCCAAGTGTCTAATAATGTGTGAGTAAATTACAGTTACTGTATAAACCTGAATATAAGACAACCTCGAATTTAAGATGACCCTCTAAGTAAACAGACTGATGTATAAAAATATTTTTTTCTCAACACATTATTAGCAACTAAATTAAGAGAAAACTAAAGGTCATAGAAGTTTTGTATTTAAGATCTACACATTTCAACTTACAATTATTTGCCATTAATAGACAGAACAAACCATGGTTTATGAATTTTGCTTTTTAATCCATCCATAGGTAAATTCTTGAGAAAAGAAAATCAATCTCAAAATGATTCAGTTACTTTGTTCAGTATCCTCCGTACTTTCACTGTCTGTTTGTCATCTTCACTTTCATTTTTGCCCTCATTTACTTGTTCATCTTCCCATAAAACATCATCCTCACTTCCATCTAAGGCATTTGATATGCAGCACTTTCTAAAACCATTTACACCTGCCTAATATCGTGTAGAGCCCCCCAAGCACGCAGAAGTGCCGCAAGACAACGTGGCATGGACTCTACTAATGTCTGAAGGTATGCATGAGGCAATTCACGCCATGAATCCTGCAGGGCAGTCCACAAATCCAATCTGCGCCAATTTGGAAAGGGTTGCACGTCTGTCACGTTTAAGGATTCTCGTCGGTCGTCGTTCTTTCGCAATCTTTTTCCGGCCGCAGCGATGTCGAAGATGTGATGTTTTACCGGATTTCCGATATTCACTGTACACTCGTGAAATGGTCGTATGCGAACATCCAAATGTTATCGCTACCTCGGAGATGCTATGTCCCATCTCTCGTGCGCCGACTATAACACCACATTCAAACTCACTTAAATCTTGATAAGCTGCCATTGTAGCAGGAGTAACCGATCTAGCTGCCGACCACATGACGTTACTCTGATTGGTTCCATACCTCTGTTATTTGCATACGCATGCCTATACCAGTTTTTTTGGCACTTAAGTGTACAATGGTGACAGGTGGCACCTTATCCCATGTTAACTTAATCCATTGACACAGTAGGGCTACATTTCAAGGGCTACACTTTATTTTATTTATTTTTTCCCTGTGGGTGTTAAGGAATTGTTACCACCGAAAAACCGTTCAGAATTAAATGGTTTCACATAGTCTTTAAATGGTTTAACACAAACATCCAAAACCTGAAGTTTGCAAGTCATTCCTCGTGGTATTACCACATGGTCAGTATAGTGGAACCCATATCCATAGAATTTCAGGTATAAAAATTCTATAGATGCAGACATTCTGTAAATGTGGACTAAAAAAATTAGTCAACCAAAAAAAATCAACCTCTATTAAACTTTATGTTCAACACATTTATAGGTCTAACTAAAGGAAAACAATGCAAATGGGAATATTAAATAAAACGTTCAAAATACAGTAGAACCCTGTTATAAAGTTCTCAGGAACTAAGAAGTGTTTACCTTATATGTAAAAGAAAAACAAATAAACAATCCACTCTAATTTTTTGTGGTACACTTACACTCAAACTTAATAAAAACTTGATTTAAACACACCTTTTGAAACAAACCACGTGCATAGGAAATAGCTTCCGACATAGCAGAAGTATTGTCCTTAGAGCAACAACAACAGTCGCAGTTACTAGCTAAGAAATAAAAATGTCTTGAATATTGTGATTGATAAAGTGCAGTGAAGAGGGTTTCCTTAATTTGGTTTTCCTTTTTTTGTTAACTTTCCACGCATATTTATTAGTTACATTTATGCATATATGCATTCGTAATTTTCATCAGAACATATTCAAGTGTAAAACTTGCGAGTGGTGTTGGCAACATCACATCACGAATTGATAGCTGGAAAATATGACACTGCTGTTTCTTGTGGTTGCTGGTCGTTNAGGTGTTGGCAACATCACATCACGAATTGATAGCTGGAAAATATGACACTGCTGTTTCTTGTGGTTGCTGGTCGTTACCAACATGGCTGCTGCCTTTAACATTGCAATTGCTTGCTGAATTTTTAATAAAACTTTTACAGTACATATTTCATACACATATTTACTGTATTACCACATTTTTTTAGGATTTTATATTTTCACACGCAGCGGTCAGGATGCACATTACATTATATTTATACACGCCATAGAAAAACAACATGTACAAGCCATTGTGTTAAGTAAGCTGCGTGTGCTGGCGAAAAGATGGCAACACATATGAGTATTCCACTGCTGTATTGAAAAAAGTATACCTATCAGTCCATTTGAAAGTAAATCCTATTTATGTAATTAACCACTTCCAAAATAGCCTGTTGTTGATTTCGTCACGTTGTTGCACTTAACTTGTACTTTGTAACAAAAAATAATAACAATAGACATCAGATTACAAATCATGTATTTATAGAGTATTTCATGAATAGTGTCATTTTCACTTACATTAATTTCATGCTTGTCANCAGATTACAAATCATGTATTTATAGAGTATTTCATGAATAGTGTCATTTTCACTTACATTAATTTCATGCTTGTCAAGAAGTATGTATTTGAATCATGGATCTAAAATTATTGCTATAGGATCAATTTCGCTGTCAATATGCAGGGAATCTGGACAAGAAAGAATTTTTGAGACTTTTTGTAATTATATTTGCTCTTCCCTGTTGAGCAGCTGTAATATACTGTTAAATATTCAGAATGCCGTGAAGAGTGAGCAATTTCTTTGACAGTGTCTGATAACGATCACCACACATTTCTTGAGTAGCATGATGTGTAGGTTCAAGAACATGGACTATAACTTCAAGAAATTCTCACTCATTTGCTTTTAGGGTGTCCTTTCCACTTTGTGTTAGTACTGCACTAACTGGTTCCTTTTGCTGCAGCAATCTTTCCAACATTATGTACTAGTTATTCCAAGGAGTGTCCACTATTTGTAACCGTCTTTTGTAGGTAACCAAGTTGTTGTTTAAGATGCAAAGCTTCCCTCGCTTCGGTGCTATAAGCACTTGCCAACACTTTACTAACACCAGACTCTTTCTTGGCATCATTCACTACCAGTTGTAGTGCATGTGCAAAGCAAGTAACGTGCTTGAAAGTTGTTTGGGAGAGTGCACTTGTGTAGTTCTTTACATTGTTTGTAATCACATGTATTGGAACAGCAGTTTGCGGCAAATGCCATTTTTCAATTTGAGAAGAGAGAGTGATTTTTATTGTGTCAGCTGTGTGGCTACCAGGGAACTCATGTGTATCTAAAGTGTGACCAAGCAGGGTGGTTCAGTGGTAACTCACTGGACTCTCATTCGGGAGGAGCCGGGTTTCTTTTCCCAGTCTGGCCATTCTTATTTCGGTCCCGAAATCACTCCAGACGAATGTTGGGATGGGTCCTTAACAAAGGCCATGGCCGATTCCTTCACATTTGTTCCCCAATCCCTCTTCCCTGAGCAACTTGCCCCATCTCTAATGACCTTACTGTCGACGAGACATTAAGCCCAACTACCTACCATCTAAAGTGTGTTTTTTTGATCTGGAAGTCTTGTGTCGCACAGTGGCAAGTGGGAGAAATGTAACTTTGTGTAGCCGCGGAAGTCCAGATATCTGTTGTCAAAGATAAAATTGTTATACAATTTTGAAATCACCAAATATTTCTTCCCTGACTGCATTTGCCTCCTATTCATACAATGTAGGAATTACATTTAGCGAAAAAGTGGTGCACATGGTACCTGATATTGTGGTTCTAATACATGACGCATCTCTTTAAAGCCCACGTTGTCTACGACTGTATACGGCATAATCAACAGCAATCATCTTGACAACTGCTGCAGCAATTTGTTGTTGGCTCGGGGTGAGTCCGTGTTCAAATTTAGTTTTTTTATTTACATATTCTTGAAACTGCATTTGCTTCTTACAACTGTCTGCAGGCTTTTAATTCTTAGTTGCAGATCCTTAAAATAATATTTTTAAGTTTCTTGAACTCTTGCAGTTCTTTTGGATGTAAATCCAAATGCTGAATGAGGCTTGTTGTGGAACCTGTTGGCGTCTTCAGTGTCTTGGAGCCTCGATTGCATTTCACATTTGATTTATCTTCTTTCGAGAAAAAAATGCCTAATTGGTTTTTTTATTGTTTTCTCACTCATTTTAGTTTTATTTGGTTATCTTTCATTTACATTACGGTCCAATGTTGCTTTCATGACGTGTATAAACTTCATAGAATTTTGTAAATTGTACAGGTTAAACATGTGCAAAATTAAATTTCTACAATTTTACAGCCAAAATATTTGTATCTAAATGGTTGTGTTCCATTTCACGCACAAATGAAATACGTTGGGAAGTAATTCATACGCACAATGTCAACATCGTAATAGACCAGAACAGTCGTATATAGATTTTATGCCTATTTGAATATACATATTTACAAAACAACACCTAACCTCTAAAAGTGCTTGTTTTTCTTGAGGATTTGTTTGCCATTTTTCACTTACACCACACAAGAGCAAAAATTATAAACGAGTTGAATTTCCTTCAATGTGACTGTAGCACTCAAAGCATTTAGTCCTTCCTTTACATTGCTGCAGCGTATGTTTACATACGCATTGAGTCTACATATCTTTTAATACTCTGCCTCCACCATGTTGGTTTTATTTATGTCACGTACGTGTAATTATAAGTAAAAACGAATTAATTGTATTTTCATTTGTGCTTCCCGGGATCAACAAAAAAATTTTGTGAACCAAAACTGGCTTTATTTATTGAAAGTGAATTTGACATTTACATGTTTTATATTGTGAACAATACAATAACTCATTTTTTAAACTGGCTGCAAGTAAATAAAACTTAATTTCTTTTAGAACTTTTGAAAATTTAGGTTTTGAGTTTGTGTTTTAAATAAAAGCTCAACTTGACTCCAAAATTTTAGAACCCGAAAATGCCTAATAACCGTATGGTGTGCCAGAACTGGTATGATGGGATAAAGGCAAACGGAAGTGAATGGACACAGATGCCGTGAATGGACACAGATGCCGTGGATGGGTGTTAAGACAGACAGACAGGCCCTGTGGCAAACAATACGATAACAGGACCGGAAACTTGTCATGGTCGACAGGTACAGTCTTGGCACGACGCAAATGCATGCAACCATGATGTAATTAAACATGAAAAGACTCTTATCTCATGGCACATTACACCTTCACTAGAAATATGCATAGATATAGTAAACTTGTCATTACTTTTCTCATGCAACTACTGTTTTACGAATGAGTGTTAAAAAAAAACAGCTGCTATTGTTTATTTCATATAAATAGGGTAAAATTTTACGCTGTTACAAACTTGCACAGTATTGCCAACTCTCAATTCTATGACCCTTCACAGTTCCCTGGAAAATGGTAGTTATTTCAAGTGTGTTGCTAATCCAGGGATCCTACAATCGAGAGTTGTATGAAAACAGTAAATGCTGTCATTTTTGGAAGTATTGTATCAGCCGATGAATTGCTGCACAGTGTATGTTATGTTAGCTATTTTGATGACTAGAGAATAAAGTAGTACCCAGAGATAAAAGTTGTAATTTTAAACGTTAATTATACTTACAATATTTATGGTTTAAATTATGTTTTTAAAGCATTGTGCAATTTTTTTGGCCTTTAGTGAATTTGTTTTAAAAACATATTTAGAAATTATGAGGTATCATGCAGACACTTAATAGTCAGTGAAATGTTTCCAGTCTGGTGAATGCCATTGTGCATGTGCAATTTATCTTGTTTATGCGAGTATCTTGTTGGTTTTGTCTAAATATTTTATCGGTAGTTAATTATTTTTGTATTTGCTTTCATTAAGCATAGTGGGTTGTAGGTACAGTTTTAGTGCATTTTATTGAGTGAAATGTAATATTATTGGCACGTGTTCACCATTTCGTAAAGCGGTTTGTTCGGTAATTTTCCAACCAGTGTTCTCCATTAATCTACACAAAGTGTAAGTTCGTTGGTTTGGGGAAACAGGTGAAGTGTTGATTTTACTTAATGATTGTGAAAATAAATTATTCTATAACTATGATGAACAAACACGTATTTAATGAAGTGTGTAATGTTCCGTTCGCTAGTTATTTCCGAATTTTTAATATTGCGGCCTCACCGTTGGGCGCCATGTTGTAATATTCCGGCCTTGTTACCTGGCCGATGTTTCGTTTAAGTTGCCTCGGCTTGCTTAACGGTAAAAACACGAGACTCAGTAAATTGGACGCTAGTTACTTAAGAAAGAAGAATTTTCAGAGTATTTTGATATATCTATGTTTATTTAACTATTGAAGTTTCACAGTTCACAGACGGAGTTTTAGTATGCAGAGTACGAACCTTTAAAATTAAATATACCAGAGCAGAAAACAGCACCACAGTCGTTAACAGATTATTCACGTGTGTGAAAACTGGCCCGAAGAAATAATAACTGCTTCTACCTCCCACACCGGCTGAGAAATGAAATAATAAAGTTTAGTTGCCGATGTGGGGGTTATCATCCTGCCCGAACGCGGCCTAGGCTAGCATTGTTTGATGCTTCTGACAACTGCCCTGACGTGCCCTCACGGGCGACTTGAAGTGAAGTAACTCTCCCTGACGACTGACTTGAATAATTGAAGGGCGCCAGACAGACGCACCTTTTGTTCTGTCTCACACCCCCCTCTCCTGAGATAAGCGCCTGGCATTCGGCATCTGCCACATGCCACGCACGCTCTCCCCAACATTATCGTAACTGACTGCTCTGCACGAACTAATTTTGCGCCGTCAACATAAACAAACTTCGCCGTCAACATCCAGATAAACGAACCTCTCGTACAACAAAACTGCGCCGGAGGAACTAAAACTTGTCGACGTCACCTGATCCACAGAAACGAACTAATCTAATTAATGCTGACGCATAACAAAAAACCAAAGTTCGAAA
>NQII01010133.1:7930-40706 GCA_002778355.1 Clitarchus hookeri | reverse complement strand
TAAGAGGAATCAGGCGAAATTTAATTCATTGCAAAGAAACATTGAAAAATTAGTTTCGGGAAAGCAGTGGAGTTCAGATGGTGTTGTGATTTTGTCGGACGTTTACAAGATGTCCTGTTGTTCTAAATAAATTTAATTATTAAATTTATGGCCATGCCGAGGCCATCGACTTTGNGTCGGACGTTTACAAGATGTCCTGTTGTTCTAAATAAATTTAATTATTAAATTTATGGCCATGCCGAGGCCATCGACTTTGCTCAACTAAGGAGGTATTTTGTTGCAAGTTTAATCTATGGACTTTTTTATCATAGGATTTTCCTGATATTTTCCCATGAGATTTCTCATGCAAAGACTCTTACGAAACAATTTGGCGTCGTGTAGAAGCAGTTTTAGAGACGAGCAAGTTAGTCAGAGAAGCAGTGAACGGAGAAGGAATCAGCCATGTGATGCAGTGAGGAATAACCCGAGCATTCGNAGCAAGTTAGTCAGAGAAGCAGTGAACGGAGAAGGAATCAGCCATGTGATGCAGTGAGGAATAACCCGAGCATTCGCCCGGAGTGATGTCGGGAAATAATGGAAAACCGAAGTCAGGATGGCTGAACCGGTATTCGAGCCCAGGTCCTCCTGAATGCAAGTCCGAATGTTGACCACAGCGCTACTTCGCTGGGATCTGTGTAACCAAGAATTATTTGTGTAGTCTTTATTTTCATTCTGGCCAAATCCAGAAAATGCCTGAGGAAGGNGGATCTGTGTAACCAAGAATTATTTGTGTAGTCTTTATTTTCATTCTGGCCAAATCCAGAAAATGCCTGAGGAAGGGAAATGTTCATAGTTCCCAAAACGTCGTGGTTCAAGCCCGGTTTGTTTCTAGGTGCTGTTATAAGGACGAAGATAAATCGCCAAGTTACTGTTGCTCAGAAAACAGTGATTCGCCCATCACGGACGCGAAGCGGTTATGTCAGGTTAGGAGAATCTGTAAACAAAAATGTATAATCGTAAACTTACAAGAGGTAGTTATGTTCCTGCCAGGGTGTATCGTAATATTATTAGTGCCAATTACTATGTAGCTATGGACGAAGATACTTTCTGTCGGAAAACTGTAAGTGTTGAAGAGATTTATTTACAATTATCGTTCATGTTTCGTTTTGGACTTCAAGGTATGACCGCTAGACCTTGTTGTGGTGTTTTGGAGTTTTGTTTCTTCCGTGAAAATCATAATATGCCTAATCCATCATTTACTTACGTGACTGCTTCGGATCACCGCGATATTATAAGCGGGAAGACTGTTCCTTTACATGAAACTGTTGTTAATCAAACTGCTGTCATAAGTCTGTATTTTGGTACTGTATTTTTTTCCCGTAAAAAAATTAAACTTGAACTGGGAGATGAAATATGGTTGTATAGAAAGCTTGTTGGTACAACAGATGACTTACGTGTACTTCGTTACATACATATTGTTTATTCTGCATAAACATGAATAATCTTTGTTGTAATGAAATGTGCCTATTGGTTTTCATATAATATGTCTATTGGTTTTCATTTATTGGCTTGTTACCCAGCCTTTGCCAGTTTCGCTAAGATGTTACTTGAGAGCTACGCAAAGATCTACGTTACTCGGTTACTCGCGGGATCCGTCACTGGTATTGCCGCACACGGTATGCGTTACCTTTCGAGATATCCTGTGAACTAGTAACGCCGGCAGCTATGACAATTTTTGACAGCTGGCGAAAAAAAACAATGAACTCTGTACGGCGAAGAAACGTTCCTGTAATTACACTTCTTTCAGTTTTGGATCATGAAGGAACGAGACTAGGAGTGCACTGGCAATGCTTTTTCGAAGAATTTGGGAGAGTACACAGATAACCTCAAAACTATATACAAACATTGTTATATCTTACTTTGTCCACTTTTCCATGTCCGTAGCTTACGAAAGTACCACCAAAACAATCATGTTTCCGTGTAGATAAAGTCACGTGACACGTTTCCTTGCTCTCATCGGCTGAGGTCGGAAAATAGCAAAGAAACACGTAGATAAAATAGCACCATTTCATTACCAAATAACATTTGACTAACCGGAATAATATCGGGTAGGTATCGATAGTTAATGTGGTCGATCACGTCCAACAGCAAGCAAAACTCCGTGCATGCGATTTCGTAAGGAAAATTCGTTCCTGTACGGTGGACTTTACTCGCTTCGCTGTTCTGTTCCACGGTCGTAAGTGCGCATTCTCTTGTTTTGTGAATGGGGATTGTTTTCGCCTCGTTTGCAAATTGCGCTGATTCTGTTTCTGCCTCGTTAAATTTAAAAAAATCGTCTACACAAGCGGCAATATTAGTGAATGGTTGCAGCTACGCCGATAGCTTCCACTACAAAGTAGAGAAATTTCTTGTAAGTGCTAGACACAACTTAATCTGTAATACAGCAGTTTATATAAATGTTCGGAAACACCGCACTAATATAGCTTACAGTTTTATTGGTGGGGACGGTTTCAGACTGGCGACGTTAATCAATGTGAAATCGTTTTTGCAATCCAATTATAATTGTGTTAATTACTATTAATAACTGATACACACAAATATTTTCATTAGTGTTTAAGAAATGTTTTTATCGATTTTTAACCTTTTTTACGCATTATGAGTTCCTTATTATTAAGTGTTACAAGCGCGTATATCTTTTTTTTTGTCAATTTTGCTTACGATTCTTCGTACATATAAAAATCTTTCTTAAAATGCAAACTTACTCAACGAAAAAGTTTTAACTCTATGTGAAGTTTTAAGAACTGTATTTGTAGTATATCTGGAAAAATACTTGTAATGACAAGGGATCTCTTTAAATTGCGTAGTCAAATCGAGAAACAATTACATCATGTGAAAATTGTGGTTTTGTATAACATTCATTTACATTTCGCTTGCCTAAGGATTCTCATAACCAAGCGAACCGACTTAGATATACAAGAATACATTTTAGCAATTCATTTCCAAATAAATTTGTGTAGAATTACCAAATAATTTACATTATGTTTCGCATATTAATTTTCCTTTATACAAACTCGTGTTTTCTTGAATAAATAAAAGCAAAATGTATAAATTGCAGCTAACAAATCGGCACAGAATATTTCACAATACGCACGGACAGCAATACAAAACACCGAAAACTTTCAATTAAAGTAAATTCTCATTAAATGTTGTTTATTGATATTGAAATCTTGAGGCCTTAAAAACGTACAATACATTCTTAGTCACAGCAGAAATACGGCCGGCACTAACTCAACCAGATTTCCGATACCTATAAGCTGTTTGATAATAAATTGTAGGATGAAGGATAGTAAATTTCGATTTCTGAAACATTTCTTCTGAGGAATATAGAAAGTTGCTAACGATAATGTGAAAAGATATTTAATCGATGTGGCCAGCACTTAGCAGTATCCTTACATTTACTACATAGATAATTAAATCCTGTTGCCTGGGCAAGTGAAACTTTCTAACTCTATTGAAAAATAATGCCTCGCTTACAGTACCCGAAATACAAGGGAAACTGAGAAAAAAAGCTTTTGGGCGTAATCGATTGTAACACTTTATCACACACTCTCTCTTTCTCTCTCTCTCCCCCTTCTCTCTCGCTCTCTCTCTCTGTGTGTGTATTAGTAGATATCTTAATAGCTATCAAAATTATTCACGGGTTACTAAATGCAACATTCGTGGTAAAGGAGAATCTCGGAAAAGCTATTTAGAGCCCGAAATAGAATTCATATTGGAATCATATTGTTTTCTCGGAAAATTGATGGGAAATGCACAGCTTTGTATTCAGCCGTGCGACGACCGGGAACTGCAAAACACACAGTTTCGACACGAAGCGATGTTAAACATTTCCCTCGCGGCACGGAACGAAACAAGAAAGTGGTTTTCTATGACCATATCGCAGCACCGCTACAGAGAGCCACAATTAAGGGGGAAAAAAAAAAGTCCCGAAGTTTTAAATTTGTTTCGGGAAATAAAACTGGCCGGCCGAAAGAGAGGGAGTTGGTGGCTTTACAACCCACTTCCCCGCCTCGCCCTCCCGACAGCAGATCACGCCACTCTGGCCGCTGGTCGCCTAGCTCATGGTGCTAGGGACCGCCCGTCATTATACACAACACACACGTCCCCCACCCCCTCCCCGCGGGGGGACAGCCCTCCGCGAACCCCATATGACGTCCAATTTGCGAACGCGCTGCTCCCGACAAACGTATCGGTAATAGGAAGGCCGCCGGGCCATTATCATCGACGAAATTGCCTATAAAACCCTCCCCTGCTCCCGGGGATGGTGGCTGGGAAGAAACACGATCGTAGGGGGACGTGAAAGAGAGTACCAGGGGCGGGACGAATGAAAAATACCGGGTGATAAAAAACAAAACAGCCCAGGGTCTAAATGAAAAATAAAGTAACCTCCCCCCTCACCCCTGACGCTATCTTTTATTTTATTTTTTTTAGTTGCCACAAACCGTAGTGTGTGGTTCGTTGCGGTTGAGAGGAAGGGGGTGTGTGTCGGTCGCTTTGGGGAAGGACCGTGGTTTTGTTGGAGACCGCATCGCGCAGTCGTAAAATTGAGCACATAGTGGTGAGGAGTGACCACCCCCCCCCCCNCCGCAGGTCAACGAGAAGGTCATCGTGCGACGGCGCCTGAAGTTTTACACGCACCTGTGGCCCCAGTAAGCTGTAACGCGTATACCACAGACCCTTCCTCTTCTCGCAACAAACAAGCTGGAGCCGCGGGGTCGCCAGGAACAAAAGGCAACATCGGAAATGTTACTGGTCGGACCCTCCCTTTGCATCTCACCGACCATTTCCACCCCACGCGTTTTTCCAGTTTCTATTTATTTCATCGACGCGGAGAACGTTCCGGTACTAAAAAACTTCCGTTCTCCTAAAAAAAAAACTAAAAAAAAAAATAAAAATAAAAAAACTCACACGGTTATGTTTTGTCACACCTGCGTGTTGATTTCGCAGAAACAATTAAATATCCTGCAAACCTCCCTGATAAGAAACCTGTGTACCTGGTGCTGAAACTTTGGTTGTACTCGCGGACGTGTATGAATTAAGAAACGTTAAAAGAACGGGGTACACACGTAACGAAATAAGGGGGAAACACTTCCGTATGAGTAGTTTGCTACTGCGTCTCTGAGAGCGCTGGCTGTGATGTCTTGTTCTATACTTACGTAGTTGAATTCACTGGATTTGAAAGGGTTTGAAAAGAAAGCTACTCTAGAAATGTTTTAATACCCGCAGAGATTACTTCGTCTGGAACTTAGATTTTAGCTCGTCTGGAACTTAGANCTACTCTAGAAATGTTTTAATACCCGCAGAGATTACTTCGTCTGGAACTTAGATTTTAGCTCGTCTGGAACTTAGATTTTAGCTCGTCTGGAACTTAGACTTTAGCTCGTCTGGAACATAGACTTTAGATAGTCTGGAACATAGACTTTAGCTCGTCTGGAACTTAGACTTTAGCTCGTCTGGAACTTAGATTTAAGCTCGTCTGGAACTTAGATTTTAGCTCAAGTGAACACGTGGAAAACAATTCCCATGTTGGTTTTCAGGTTGCCGTGGTTCACCAACTCGTCACGCTCTAAAACTCCAGAATTACTCCATTTCTGATCTCCTATCTCTTGTCGCGTGTTCAGGAGCCCATTACATTCGTAGAGATCTCGCGATCTTAAGCGTTTCCACACATATTTCCGTGATGAAGACATTATTATTTAATTTATTTTGATTCCATAGTGTTCCTATCTATAAGTTGTACACAATGAAGAGTGTAAACAATATTCTTAAAAATAAAACTTTTGTCACTTTAAACTGCCCTGATGTTTTAGTCACGAGAGTTAAAATTTTCTTTAAAGATACGATCATGCAGTTTTGCTTGTCACGATTGGAAAACACAGATCCTTATTTATATATAAGATCATCAGGCTATTAAATATATTCACGAAGAGTAGAAAGCCGAAAATATTCAGGACGTATTTCGTTCACCGAATGATAAAACATTTTTGGATGCCTTTCAATAAATTTTTCGATTGAGTTTTGGTATATGAGATCTATATACTTTTTACGGTGGGGCGCTCTCGGATTTTCGAATGTGGAAATCGTGCCGGATGATGCCGCTGGTCGGCGGGTTTTTTTCGAGGATCTCCCGTTTCCCCCGTCCTTGCATTCCGGTCCTGCTCTGTACTCAGCTAGCTTCATCCTAAACGGCTTTCAAGATATCGAGGTTAATAACCTCCGAAATCTCTCCACTACACTCCATTCCACTTTATGTACTTCCACGGCGTGTGTAGAAAATCAAGAATCATCATTTTATCCCCCTCCAAAAATGTTTTCAGGGTCGGCTTTAGGAATCCTTTTGAGACGATGTTCCCAGCGGTTGTCTATATATTGGCAGCAGAGTGGCTTATGCGAAGAAGCGTTCACAGCAATCGCTTCAAAGCCATTATTCCGTAAGATATGAAATTATTTTGCTTCTCCTTGATCATCTTTAGCATGAACGCTAAAAACCGGTCAACATTAAATAGTCAAAAGCGGAACGAATGCATTGTTGTTTAGAAGCTTTAAGAATTCCTCGGATATATAGTGAAAATGTACTTTTTTATATTTGGAGTTTAATTCCAGGCTTTAATATACACTAAGGAATTAGGGTTCGCATATATGAAAAGACTTTGAGTGATGGTCGAGTGAGAGGATAAGTTTTCCTGATTTAATTTACGTTATTGCATATAAAGAACACTTCGTGATTTTCAAAGCTGGTAATTTGGCAACATATAAATCTGTTAATCTGTTAAGCGTTCTTTAGGTAATTAAACGTTTCAAGGCGTGTAAATAATATATAGCAAATAAATTTTTCTCGCCGACCGTTAGGTCAAATTTGGATCGGAAGTAAAAAACATGTGGATTTTATATTTACAATAACCTTGGCTTAATTCGGGTCCTATGTGGGTTGTCATTTATTTTCCTCTTTCTTTGCCAAACTAAACCCGCCAGCACAATGTGTTTTGACAGCTGTAACTAGCCACATTGCTTCCTTAACGCCAGTTGCTGTTTGCCAGTTTAGGAACAAATGCCGCATGTTTTTTGTAATACAAAGTCAGANCAAATGCCGCATGTTTTTTGTAATACAAAGTCAGAGATTTTATTTGGTAAAATTTGAATCGAAATATTTATATGAAAAAAAAATTGTTAAGGAAAATCTTTAAAAGACTAATTACAATGTATTCTTACATGAAAGTAAATGCTTTAGCTCAGTTTTGTTAAATTAAAATAAAACTGCTGGAAATTTTTTTGTTCCACGGTGTNACATGAAAGTAAATGCTTTAGCTCAGTTTTGTTAAATTAAAATAAAACTGCTGGAAATTTTTTTGTTCCACGGTGTTCCAAACACAGCAAACAGGATTATCTATGATTGACGTATTTTCTTCTTTTCTAATCTAAGTTCCTTGCCGTTATTTAACATACTCGTTTGAAATTAAAAGTTATATTTTTCCTCTGCTCTNTCTTTTCTAATCTAAGTTCCTTGCCGTTATTTAACATACTCGTTTGAAATTAAAAGTTATATTTTTCCTCTGCTCTGTGAAACTTTGCAGCAGTTTATCTTCAGAATGTAGCAGCGCATAAATGTAAAATAACATGCAAGGTATAAAGTAAACAATCTTCTTTAAATATACAAGACGAAGAAGGCTAATGTGGAAATTTTTTGAAAATATCATGTGTGAACTGGGAAAATACCCGAAGCTAAAATATATTGTTCGTAACCATTAACGTGGACAGTTTTTCGTGTGTCGCTAATATAATTCAAAACATCGTGCAAAGTTCTAAAGAACAAGTGCCCTATGATAGACGTATTATTTGTTTACAAGCCTGTTTGTGAAATCTGTTGGTACGAGGTACTTCCTTATTTTTGAAGAGTCTGCAGTCAGATATTAACTTGGGTTATGCCTTGCTGGCCCCGTTTCACTGTTGATATCCAAACCACGATGGACGTCAAGCATTGTTGATATTACAAGATAGAAACAAGTCATTGTATCAGACGGCAATGAAGCGAAGTGTGTTGGTGTGCATTCAAGGAGGTGAACATTTAGTGTACTTGACACAGGTTGTATCGGTACAGTGGTTACAAACTTACAGGAGAGATAGAGTACACCTAGACGATCGGGAATCACACAGCAATGCATGGTCGGAAACGCTTTCCTGGCGCGGTAGTGACGACACAAAACAACGTCAGATCTTCAATGCACCGGAGATGTGAGGCCTGCATCACGGCCCGGGGTCGTCATTTCAAACACCATCTTTGATTTGTGCTGTATAAAGAAAATACACATGTTTACTTACCCTGTTCGTGTCCTTCCTTTCACGTGTTTTGTCTCGTCACTACCGCGCCAGGAAATCGTTTCATACCATTCATTGCTATGTGATTTCCGATCGTCTAGGTGTACTCTATCTCTCCTGAAAGTTTGTAACCGCTGTATTGATACACCCTGTATAGTGTGACGCGTTAGTGCTGGTACGCAGGTAGGAGTGCGGCTTCAGGGTTTTTGCTATTTACGATTCTAACAAACCCTTTGGGGAACTGCATCACGTAAATGATCCACTACAGTATACACAAGTTTGAAATTTCCGTAGCTATGTTGTCATCGGTCCCAACCACAGTTACTTCTCGCATCGACGGAAATATTCAATGTAAGTAAGAAGGAGAAGAAGGAATTCACAGAGGGGTTTATTAGTGCTTGCTGTATGTAAAATGTAAATTTAAATTTTGGTATTTGGTCTGTGTGTCAGTATATATAGTCTCTCTTAACATAAACGACGGAATCTACTTTCTCTCTCTCTCTCTCTCCTTCTTTCTGTCAAGGGAACGGTATGTTTCTCAGGGCAAAGGAAGGAGAAGTGTATGATAAACAGTTAAATTGAGGTATTTGGAAAAAATATTTTGCAACTGGGTGCTAACCAGCCTTGAGAGTGCAGTGAGATGAAGATGGAAACAAAATCCACAAGTTGGAAAACGGAAGTACCTGAAGAGTATTCACTGGCCGTTAATAGTCTGGCAAGTTTCCACGCAAAGAAAAAAGCCGGGAGCGACCCCTTCGGTAATTTAACATTGACATAAATATACGAGGAAGCTGAGATGAAGGCATGGGTGAATCTTTCGCTGTAGCTAGAGTGAATGGCTCTGGATAGTAAGTCCGCAAAGTCAATGCGGCCATCTTGCAAGTGGAATAGGGGAACCACCATGATTCCTGCGCTACCGATACAGTCTTAATTTTATTTAATAGTTTTTTCAATTTCTACTTTGATTGTACTTTAAAGAATAAAGTCGTCCTGGTATAAAATATATGTATTATTAAAAAATGTGTTAACTCTATAGACACTAAACATTGTGAAGAGAATGGGTAACTTGTATTTCTAAATTGATTTGAACAAATTTGCTAAATAAAGAGGAAGTTATGCTTGGCAATAGTGAATAATTAAACTTGACGAGTTTTTATTTCAATCAAACAATTTTTTACTTACATAACTAATCCGAGTCAAAATAACGTTACTATGGAATGAATAAACAGGTGTTAAGCTGCAAAAATGTAATAGGTTTTTACGCATTTTAACATCGTATTTATGGCGGCAATAAAAATTGGGTGCGTCCATAACTGGTGCATTTTCTTTGTCTGGAATATGCAGATCAAGAATTTCATTACAGTTTCCTTGCCAATGAAGATGATATCGAATATTTTTGTTGGCCTCTTTAGTGAAACGTTACACTGGTAGAAATAACCCTAATAAAATTATTTAGACAGAAAACGGAAAATGCAAAGTTTAAAAACGTAAAATATTATATCTACGTATTGGCCATTTATTTGATTTTTTTTAATTACTAAAATAAATTAAATCAAACTGCTTGAGATTGCCATGTCATAGGCATAGGGTGCTATGTTTCAGGACTTGAATCTCGCAGAAGCATTTATTCTTATGACACAACCAAAACTCTACTGCACGTACAGCCATAATAATGTAAGTTACACTATAAAGCAAATTTTTATATAAAAAACCAATTGTGAACAGTAAATAAGAGAAGTAACAAATCTTTCAAAACAATATCAAATAAAAATAAAAGTAACTATGACGGCTCCGATACTCGAACAAGCAACCCTAATGATTTCTGCCTAAAGGTATTCACCAAACGGCCACTTTGCCTTACTGCACTTTTTATTACTTTTGGGAGTCAGGTAGAATATGTTTTCACCCCTCGGAAAGAATTGAGGTGATTGGAGTCTAGAGAGGAGATATTTGGGTGGTCTGAGGGCCCGATATGGGTGAAGCGAGGTGAGTATGGAGCAGCACCGGAATGCAAGGGTGGGGGAAACAGGAGATCCCCAAGAAAACCCGCCGATCAGCGGCATCGTCTGGCACGATTCCCAATTACGAAAAAACGGAAGCTATCTCGCTGGGAATCGAACCTGGTTCGCTTAGGCAAGAGGTGAATTGTCTGACCTCTACGCTACCACGGCCTTCTTGAGGTTAGTTATACGAAGAACCATTACACATCAGAATGGCAATAAAGGTCTTCAGGAGGACTGTAAATCTGCTGAGTGGCAGTTTTGTAACTGCTGAGTATATTGGTTGGTGAATGTTTGCGTTAGGACAACGTACTTACTACAATGTATGACGGAAAACATTAAACTTCGTTAAACCGTTACCTTTAGTGCGAAGTAATATTTATTTACCGTGAACAAAATCTGCTCAAAAAATGTTTATTTCATAAGTATAAAGTAAGGTAATATAATCACAAAACAAAAACGTGTAAAAAAAACACCAATTAACTGCAAACTTACGTTTCTGTAAACTTACCATCGAATTTAAGTAACNAACAAAAACGTGTAAAAAAAACACCAATTAACTGCAAACTTACGTTTCTGTAAACTTACCATCGAATTTAAGTAACGTCGTGTTAACCTGAAAAAATCAGCTTAAGAAATATTTTGTTACCGTACAGAGAACATTGCAACGATTTTCTTCGGGTGTTGTTTTAAAACAAATAATTAATTTTACTAAGCTGAAATTTGCTTAATTAATTTGTAAAAAAAAATTAATATCACGGTAAAATGTACAAAAAGAAAGGAAGACGTATTTTTAATTTAAATATTACACTTCTATGAAAAAATTATTTCGAAAGAAAATTTACTATGATTACAAATACGAATGAAAAGGAATTGCTAAGAAAACTCGGTCACCAATTAGGGTATAAGCACTTCCTTTGGATTAACCAAGTTCTCTCTCACCACATTTTTCTTCCTGCTTCATTGTTTTTTTTTCTTGATGCTATACAAATAATCTGCGGCCTTTCTTGCCTTTCCATCAGCTCGACTTGGTGGCCGTAAGAAGCAGCCGCCTGTCCTCAAAGGGCCTTATAACAGCGCACCGACACAACGTTTTCGTGGACGTCGGACACGTCGAGGTTCCAGGATACTTTCTTCGACCCTTTTCCTTCATCTTCGCTTCAGACTCCTTTCAGTTCCCCTCCCTTCATATGCGTGTACATGCAGATAAAGCAGTCGGTTTCCCGTCGCCTGGTCTGACCTCCGACAGGAAGGGAAGCAGTCGCAGAAGAATGTTTTTTTCTTCTTTTTTTATTCCTGGAAGTTTTCCGCGCTATTTATCCCGCAGAGCTGTAAATACTCTTTTTCGAATAATGTGATCGGGGATTTTTCGCTCAAGACATTTCTTACCGAGTTCCCCTCTACCAATAAAAAAAAATTACTTGCGTTGGTAAATGTTAGCGTACATGCGTCAGATATATAGTTTGTGAACATAAGTTGAAGATAAATTTCCATTTTACATATTTTTATGAAATTTTTATAAACAACTATAAATATNAGTTTGTGAACATAAGTTGAAGATAAATTTCCATTTTACATATTTTTATGAAATTTTTATAAACAACTATAAATATATTTTCATAACAATTTAAGTACCAACAGATCTAATTATGTTTATGTACCATTGAATACTTTGCAAAATATATACTTTGCCCCAAACCGGTAACGTGTGTATTAACTGATTTACATTGATGCTGCCGCCATGGTTAGTTGCTGGAAAATAAACATATACGTAAACGTAAAATAGGTGATTCACAATTAAAGCGATCTCACNCCGCCATGGTTAGTTGCTGGAAAATAAACATATACGTAAACGTAAAATAGGTGATTCACAATTAAAGCGATCTCACCATAATACAGTGCTATCCTGTATTCCCGGTGTGAACTTTGTGAAATAGTTATTTATATAAAAACAGAATAAATACACATACTACGGCCGATGACCAATCGTGATTATTAAAGTAGAGAGAAAAACTCTCGGAAATTTGCAATTTTGCATGTTTCTTGTTTTACAACAATCTATGAACACCTTCCTTGCACCAAGTTGTTCGNTCTCGGAAATTTGCAATTTTGCATGTTTCTTGTTTTACAACAATCTATGAACACCTTCCTTGCACCAAGTTGTTCGTTCTTCTAACGTAGTTGCTGACATTGCTATTTTTTATTTCCCAATTTTTAATAACTCATATCTCCCTTAATAATCACGTGAGGTCACGTGTCGTATTATGCTTTCAAGCCCATTTGCCATATCTAATCAGTGCATAAAGTTTGTAATTCGAGTCCGGGAGTGAAAAGGGAAGAGATTTGGGCGGCTCTTAACAGCGAGGTCTTGAGAGCCGATGAGGGCGATTGAGGTGAGCATGGATCAGCGCCGGAAAGAAACGGGAGATCCCCGAGAAAACTCGCCGACCAGCGGCATCGGACGGCACGATTCCCACTTGCAAAAATCCTGGAGTAACCCAGCCGGTGACCTGGTTCACGTTGGTAGAAGGCGAGCAGGCTAACCGCTTAACCACCGTGGCACCTAATTCGAGCTCATAATAATGCTGTGTAACTCTATTTGTATATGTTTGGTTCAGAGTCGATACATAACTATTATAATAAATATTTCGAAAATAACATGACTGCATTTGCAATGACTCTAACTTATAAATGTAGAATAACATTGTCAGAAAATTTCGGGAATTATTTACGCGTGCTTAAATGTTAGAAGTTTCGAAAATGGCGCAGCAGAGTCTGGCTTCTTTCATTTCCTTGCAAGTGGGGTGACAATTCCAGTAACAAAGGCATTTTTATGTTCCTAAAAATTTTACAATATCCCTTGATCAACGTTTAAACACTATTATAAACGTCCATGAGTTATTAGTGGTGAAATAATGCGTAGTTGGCAGAGTGAGGGTACAAAGCCGGTTTATCGTTAATTGCTCAGCTAACTGTGAACTAACAGCTTTACTGGCTGAGCAATGTTTTATTAAACACTTTGCAACTGTATGAGTCATTGAGTGCTGCTACAAGTCTGCTTAAGCATGACGAAATACGAAAAGACCACATGAAAATTAAATAGCGGAATTGTAAAGTACGGCGATGAATCTAACCTATTTAAGCGAATAGCTGCATTTTACTTTAAGGCAATTTTTTCCAAAATATTAAAAATTTTTTTTATTCCACGTTTGATGTTATCATTATTTTTTCACCCAATTTTTGAGAAATTTTTACCGGTTGTAATATTTTGACAAGGATTGTTAAATAAAATATTATTGTTATTTAAGAAGTTTATCACATTTATAATTTCTTTATATGTATGTTAGTCATTCATCCCAGACAAGACTCACTGAGTTTTAACATACTTGAATTTTAATTGGAGCAGAAAATATTATACAGCAACAACGAGTATGATAGTAAGTGAATTCGCAATTTATCTAGTAATTGGTTTAAAATATATTTAGAAAGTTCGAAATTAAATTTCCGAGTTTCAGAAAATTAATGATAAAACTGGCGTCTTTTCAAATATTTAGGTACTTATTTCACATGTATGATAACGTATTGGAAAAACAAAATTAAATTTAAATAAACGGCTATATAAATAAAAAAACAAGTCGATTCAAATAAAATTTCGTTAGTCAATGTGAGTCAACTTTTGATGGATTCTATGCATCCGTAATTGATTTATATCTCATCGTTTATGTATATGTGCATATATATTACATATTTATTTGTAGAAAGAACAAACACAATATTTCAAAACGTTTGTCATTAACGTAATTTTAATTCTTCGGGCGTCTTTTGTAGCTGATGGTATTTTCACTTAAATTTTTTATTACTTATTCGAATACACATTCAAATAAACGTACAAATGTATTTAGACATGCACATTTATATTTACTTATTCATAGCCTTACCTCATAATGCTATGAGATGATTCATTACAGAAAATTATAACTAATACCTAAGACGACCACAAAACAGCAAAGTACACACAGACGAAATGGCATGACGGTTCGTTTGATGTTTGCATACCCGTAATCTGATTGGCTGCACGAGATTCTGGGAACAGGCATTGCGTCTAATTGACAACTGCACGCTTCGAAATGTTTCCAATGTTCTGTGCTGCTGGCTGGTAAGTAAGTAACAAGGCGCTGATTGGTTTAAGGCCTCTGTTTCCCTTCTGTATTATTAAGTACTCTGTTACACGACTGACGACCGGCAATGTTAATTAAAGAAGGTGCACTTCTTTAGAAAACGTGATTATCAAATTGCTTCATTATAAAATAATAAAAGGCATTGACTTGTGATGAGGCAATAAATTCCTAAGCTCTTTAATACATTTCTCATAGCTAGCAGGAAAACAATCATGCTGTTTGAAATTTTGTGAGGTTGGTTCTTGAGAATCGTTCACCAGAAAATGTTGCACCAAGCAACACGTATTTCTTAATTTTATTTATTAGTTCATACCCACACTAGTAGATGAAGATAGAATTTACCCCAGAGTTACACATTTTTATACCAAAAAAATGACATCTTCCCTTTTCTTAAATAAAGTGATGGTATTACTTATCAAAGTTTCGCAGATCACTGATCTCTCTTCACGAAAACACTGTTCATGAATTNAAATAAAGTGATGGTATTACTTATCAAAGTTTCGCAGATCACTGATCTCTCTTCACGAAAACACTGTTCATGAATTTGTGGTTTGGTTTCAAGAAGTTAATGCTATCTTGAGAACTGATCATTCGCATATTCGGGTTTTAAAGGGGCTTGGCTGCCTGTCAGCGAATGAATTGGAGAGTCGATTGTGTCCCAGTCAAAAGTGAACTGTCATAAGTATCACGGGAAACTGTTCATCCTGTCAATTTACATAACTCCACAAGTACAATTTTTTATTTCACGAAAATTGCAATAGATGTGACATGTAAAGAGTTGAATTTTTCTTTATTATCTCGCAAACAACGAGCTTCACCGTTTTGTCCATGTTCGCGTCGGTGCATTTTGTTTAATGGTTTTTGCAACAGTGAAGACTTTTATTATGTTGGTATTAATGGACTGCGCCTCATGGTAGGCGATGGACGCAGTTCAACCATACAAACAAAATAACATGATCATAACATTGCCATTAAACTTAAAAGTTAAAAAGGGAAGACTTTCTTCCATTTCGATCGGGTTTGACATGGTTAGGTCAGCATGTCGTTAGTTGTTTCCTATTGGTTGAAAAGCATTCCACAACGTGACGCACAAGCTGTCGACCAATGAAACATAGAGACAAACGCACGTGTGTTTAAATTCTACTCTGTCGTGAGATAAAACCGCGAATTCGGCAAGTCTCTAGTTATACGGTGTTCGTACATATAGTCCACTCATGATTATTTCACCTTTTTTTCTGAGTACTTGCTGAATTTATACTTTCAGTCAATTCCTCCACCAAATGCAAACTAAACTTTAATAAGGCCAGAAATGTACACCAAAGAAATATCGCACTGCGTTGTTAGGCAATCAATTTCATAACATTTTACGTGAGATCTATTTCTTTCAGGCATTACCAATACACAAATTTTCTCTTTGGTTTTTAATTCATATTAATTATAAGTGAAATAATATAAATTTTAGATCAAATGCAAGAGTCTAATTTAACTAAAAATAAGATACTTTTATGTTGATAAGAGTATAAAACGCTTGTACATAAAATAATTAGGAAAGAACCAAACACGTCATTAATGGGGTAATTTTTTAAAAGTTTGATTAAACAAGTGTGAAGATAGAGAATATATGTATAATCATCATATAAACAAGGAAACAATGGATGAGTTATGGCGCGAGTTTTGTCTTCAAGTGCATGGAAATGTGCATATTGAATTCGCCGAACTGCATTAGAGTNAGTTATTGCGCGAGTTTTGTCTTCAAGTGCATGGAAATGTGCATATTGAATTCGCCGAACTGCATTAGAGTTTGGTGCTCTAAGTATTAATTCTTAGAAGTACTCATTCCTTCCAGTACTACGTAATAAATTTTTGTGGACAAACTACCAACGTTTTATAGTCAATCCCAATCTGTAATTCATGATCTGGACAGTAACTCGAGACAGCTTGGCGGGTAAATAGTTCAGTCGCGATGTTTTCGTGAGCAGATTTACTGCTCAGAATAATTTTTATTGCTTTGGAGCCCCAGGATGGTTGCCTCTGAGAAAAAAAAAGGTTCTTTGTTTGTTCAGGACGGTGTTTATCTCCATACTCGTGCTCGAAACAATGCAGTTACGTCCCACGAACTGAGATTCGTCTGCGATTTGACGACCTCCTCGTGAAAGCAATACGTGCGATAACGAAGAACGGAAGGCATTAACAACCTTCGAACGTAATTTTCAGCCCCGGCATTCCTGTTGTCTTCGTCCCATGGTTGTCGTTCTGGAATTGTTCGGAATGTTTTTTATGTACGGACATCAATTTCCCTTATTTTAACGTGCGTTGTAGCATTAAATATTAAACTTTTATTTTGACATAGTAGACTGCAACAAGAACACAGGATGTAACGTAACGGCTTATAGAAAAATATCGTATTTTAATAAGCACATGTTTCTTCAAGGGATTAACCATTTGATGCGCATTGTGGACAACTGTTCACGTGTTGCATAGGAAGGTGATATTTTACTGGCAACGTACTCTACGAAGATTAGTGCACAACCATTTTCTGAAGAAGTCACTGAATCGTGTTGCTGGAGACATGCAAAATTCGCGTTTTTTTTTTGGCGACAAGTTGTGTGTTAAGCACTTGATACTGACACTACGTTATTCATTGGACCATACTTCATTTTTCACGACCTGAACAACTTTGCACCAATGAATACACACGTAATAATTTTCGTGCCCAAATCATAAGCATTCCTGTCAGAACGGTAATGGCTTCACACCCAGAAAACAGCCAATGAAGTAGCGAAGCCGGCTCCAGTATGCACATAGTTGTGAAATTTATCGCGATGGCTAGAAATAACGCGAATTTTGCAGGTCCCTAAGTACTACCAATTTCTGAACACATTTTTTGTCGCTTATTTGATTTGATAAAGAAGCAAATTCTGAACCAACTTAAGTACAGCACGCACCAAAAACCTCACTGATTGCGACACCAGAAACCATTGTTTAATGTGGGGAACGAGAGTGTTAAGACGTTGAAGTCGGCACAAACGTAGAAGCATAGAGTATATATATTTTCTAATAGGTAAAATTATGTGTCGGTTCCTTAGATGTGGGGGTAGCCACCCTTAGATTAGCTGCGCGAGGTTCTGGCACGGGCCTTGCACCTGATTGGCTGCTGCATGCTGCGAAAGTTTAGCTATTGGACAGGCGCTCGTCTGGTTATTGAGGATCTGCACGCGCTGTCTGGCGAACGCCGTTCCAACATGTTGCTGGCCAGCGGGGCCATTTTGCTGGCGTGTGTGCCTGGAGCTCGCGGAATGAGCGATTGCTTCAGCTCTGTATTTTCAAGTGTTCTGTGGCATAGTCTTTTCGCGTTTGCTTCACACTTTTTGAATCAAACCTTTGAAAAAAAAAATTATGACGTGTTTAGATATTTCCTAACTATATAATGTATCGCAAGCGTTTTATACTTATGCTAACATAAAAATGTACCTTATTGAATTGTTAAATTCAACTTTTACTTATTTTCTATCTTAAAATTATAATTAATACGAATAAAACAGGGAGAAACTAGGCACGTTGGTAATTCCTAGTAAGAAAAAGTTCTCATGCAAAATATTATTACACTCAGTCCGCGTGAATGCGGCGCCTTGTTTCGCTGGTATAATTTTATAGACTTAATTAAGTTTTGTTTGCATGAGGCGGGGGATATTCTGAAAGTAGAACTTCAACTCGGCTTTAACAAAGTTGTAAGTTACCGTGAACTGACTACATTTAAGACCACCTGTTGTTTTGCGAAAATATTTACGTGGATGATAGAATTTAATATCCCATATGAACGCTTGCAGTCTTTAGTTGACTATTGGTGGCTTGTATTTGTACGATGACAATCTTTTACACAAGTGAGCCAATCATAATACAGTTTCTTCTATACTGACGGATCTACGATTCGCGGGCAGACAGATAAGACGCGCAACAATTCAAATTATCCAATCACAAAAGTGGTTCTGAACTATAGCGCGTTGGAACCCAACTTGTCCTGAAATACTTTCGCTGAAAGAAGGTGCCCCATAACTAGGGGCAGTGATATTTCTGGAAAAGATTTCGAAACAAGATACAGTCCAAAGCACTGTAGGGTCGTACAGCTTCTCTGATTGGCTAAAAAATGTTCTGCCCCATGTTAACCGTTTGCGCACGAATCACGAAGGTTCAGTGTCGGAGTTACTTAGTCCTGAGTGGCTTGGTCAGAGACGGACACGGCAAAAGCAGCCAATGGAGGTATAACAACAGCTGAAGTGTGTTTATAGTATTGAAGTCTACTGTGTGCTCCGAACTTTACGCGAAAAGTCACTGGCCCTACCCATAACTATATTTATTAAAGGGGTAGATAGGCTTCAAACGTTATAATGTTTGTGTTGGTTTTGAAATTTCCCCCGTGATTTGACTCCTCCAATAGAAATTTGAACCAGCAAAAATCCTGCAATAAAATTTGGTCCAAGTAAACGCCAACTGCTGTGGCAACAAGGAACTAATGAAAGGTTGATATTTGCTTACATTCACTAAAAAGTGAATATAACAGCTAGATATCAAAAAATATCACATTATATGTCTCTACCAAGACGGAAGACGTACAAACATGTATTAGTTTCACGTGTGTCATTGCACCTTCGCTTATCAGACACGCCTTGCGAGTCTCAGATCCAATCTAATACATTAACACTCCAGCAGCTTCAGGACGTGGTGGTGAGCGGCTAGCCTGCTCAACTTCCCCCAAGGCAAACCGGGTTCAATTCCCGGACGGGTCACTCCCGGATTTTCGCATGTGGGAATCGTGCAGGACGATGCCAATGACCGGAGAGATTTCTCGGGGATTTTTCGTTTCCCCCGTTCTCTCATTCCGGCGCTGCTCCATACGCACATCTCAATCATCCTCATCGCCTCTCAACACCTTGCTGTTAAGAGCCACCCAAATCAGCTTCACTCACTATAGTAGCTTCATTACGTTTGGCCGGGTTAAACAGTAGAACTATTCGTGTCTGTGACGGCGTCAAAACCACTAACGATTTCGACTCCAGTATAAAGCGGACTGGGCAGCCCAGCATATTGCCATAGTATAATGCGTAGAGACCTGCAAAAATTCGCGTTTTATTTCGGTGGCAAGATAAATCCCACTGCTTTGTACAAAAGTAGAGACCCGGACATTTCGCGAGTTCCATTAAGGAAAAGTTAAACTTTATCCGCGTGTACCATGAAGTTTCGCTTCTATTAGACCACAGTTTGCGAGATACGCCCCGGACCACATTCAACCAATAAAGAACATGTAGGGGAAAACAAGAATCAAATCCCGTGCTACCTGGTCTGTTGTTAAACTGGAGCAACAGCCAATGAACAACTAACTGAAGCTCGAGTATAGAAAGGACTGTGGAGTCGAGCTTGTTGCCGAACGAATCCGCGAAATTTCCGGGTCTCTGTACATAAGTGAGCACAGTCAGTGGTTTTATCGGCCAGTGACGTTTAAGCGGAGTTATCTACCTGTCTGACTTCGTTAAAGATGATCGGCCAGTCCGCCGTGGAAGTTACGTTATTGGCTCAAGAGTCCCGCGAGGCGTGTTAGACATACTTCCGACCTATTGCAGGAGTCTGTCAAATGTACAGCAACTTGGAGTTCAGCCTGCCGCTAAATAATAACGCGAATTCCTCACGGCTCAAATAATGCGTAGTGCTAGCGATTTTTCGCGAAAAAAATATGAGTACACGGTAGACTTCAACACTATATGCACCCAATGTTAGTTCGTCTATTGCCATTGGTTGCTGTCGGCTTGAGAAGGCGTTATCATATTAGACCGGGTCACTCAGAATTAGGCAAGATCGGCACGGGCTACTAGGTGATTCGTGCGCAGGCAGTTAACACGTGTCAAAAAGTAATTCAGTCAATGAAGATTGGTAAACGACCCTACAGTATTTTGAAGTACAACTTGTCTTGAAAATTTTACTGTCCCTGATCAGCCTTATCGCTTCCACGCTAGGTAGGAATACGCCTTAAGGGGAGTTAACCCTGCCATCTGGTATTTATGAATGTTCCCCCTCGACTCTTTCAGTCCCCGGGTCTATGATAGAAGACAGGTTGCACGTGAAGAATATTTATGGTTTGCACTGTACACCGCGACCAATCAGTGGCAGATGTTTCCACTCTCTTCCATGTAAGTAAAAAGATTTTCTGAAGTTTCTGCATTTCTCATTTTTGAACGGTTAGTGCTGAGATCAACTAACAAGCAGTACGTCGTCAACTTGTTGCTAGAAGGAAGCTCTGCAGAGTTACAGGGCACATAAAAAAAACTTTTCGATTACAACACTTCAGCTCGTAAAAGAACTAGGAAATGAAAGGGGTTTATTTACAGATTCAATATTTAAAAAACTGATTTTTTTAAGGCACAGGGAACATCTTAATATTTATTTTGAAATCCGATGTCAGTTGATTCAGTTACTCGTTGCGCATATATATCAGTAATCAAAGGTTCTCTCATTATTATACAATTTTTGTCACACATGGAAGAATATGGATGTAACTGAAACTGTACCACCTACAAAAATTGACTTAAGTAGTCCTCCATGGCACGCCAGTACGTAATATTTAATACCCGTTCATAATTTCGATAACGAAGACATGTAAAACAATCCAAGGTGGATCGCATACCCCCACACCCCGTCTTAAGGGCCTCGCCTACATTCAGTTATTTTCGCTTTTGAGGCCCAAAAGCGAGGAAACCATAAGGGCGATGCTGCCACACGCGTAAAGTGGACCATCGCCGCTACGCGCAATGTTCTGAGCTGGTGTACAATGTCTTCATCATGCCGTGTCATTATATGGAACTTTAAGTGAAGGCTGTATCGTTTCATTAATGGGAAGTCTGAACCAAGTTTCATTACAGGCTGCTGTCGTAGGTTCACGAGTTTCAAGATACAGCAGTTTAATAAAAGCAGTTTTTGAGAATGTAAGAGCTAAAATAAATACTTGTAGCATGCGTTGTATCTTGAAAGAACAACCCCATCCACGTCTCGAGTATATTTTCTTTTCGTAAGTTAACGTGTTGGAGGACTTTTTAACAGTTTTGTTAAAAAGAAAAAACGTATTTAAAAAAATGCTGCGCCAAATTAAAAGTACCAGGTGGGCGATCTCCTTAACCTTTGAAGGCGACCGAAAATTTACTGGCACTAAAGATAAGTTTAATGTTACCTGTCCATCAGTGGTGTGCGGTGAACTGTTGCAAGGTAATCCGGTGCTTGATCACTGCTGTACAGCCTCGTTGCACGCAGTAAGCTCGAGTAACCGCTGTGCAGCCTAGGGAATCTGAATGCATTCTGACCACTCACAACCGAGCAGCAAGGGACCCAGCTGCCGAGCTACGTTTTACTAGTGGAAGTGTATACCAGTAAGCAACAGGGTACAGCACACATCTAACGCCAGCTTGCATTGCAACACTCAACCACACGCCACTGCGGCCTATATTCTCCAATACAGCAATAGCTGTTGTGTTAGTAACTATGGGTCAGGGGTACACAGTGAACTCTTACCGTTTTTGCAACGTTTATTTTCGGCTGGCCGTTGGCCAATGGAGTTGCGCGTTGACTTTGCACCAATAAATGCGTCGCTACAGATGTAACACGTTTAACAGCATATCGTGGTCTTCTGGGAAATGATTAAATTGAACAGTTTTATTCCTTAAAACGGAAATGTTGAATGGTTTAAATATTTTACTTATATCCCGGAAAATGTCATCGAAACTGTAAAACAATAAAATTTGAAACCTATTCTTCAAGGCCAAAGATATGTACATATAAACGCAGCCCCGAGTATTGAAGTGCGTACTCCTCAATGGAATAATGATAAAGTATTAATTTTATTCGCATATTTGGTTACTGGTGGGGCTTTAAATCTAGACATTTTTTGTTTGTACAACAGCGACACAGATAAAAAAAATATAAGTATATAGTTCCCGAATTGGTAGGCAGTGCGCTTGTAATTAACGTGGATGGCTAAAGCGAACAGTTTACGCCACGCAGGAGCAATAATGAAGTAATGGGATGGTTTTCCCGTACGGGGACGCGTAGTGTGACGTAAATTAGCAACGCAATACACACTGGACCACTGCCGCTGTTTTATCGCCTTCATTAGATCAGGCAGTGTCCAACGGGTGCGGCCGGGCGCATTAACCACTAACAAATTATTAATCTTGAATGGTAGCGCGCGTTATTCGCGCGGAGCAGGAAAGGCGTCACTGACGATGTGCGATGTGCGCCCAAGGTACACTGTTAAAAAAATTTTCGTACTATGTTATTCTTCGGGAACTTAGTTGACAAATGTTTTCTTATAACACCACTGGTGAAATATTTTATATTCACTACACATTATTTTAGAAAAAATATAAAATTTTCTCCTTCTAACATTTGTGGAAGTTCGTCTGTTAGGAGGTTGATATACTTTTGGGAATCCAGTGTTCCTTCTATAGAAAAAAAAAGGGCATATGAGATGATGGTTCACTATTCCACACCACACATTTACACAGCATGGACGCTGACCTTCCACTTGACGAAGCCAATGGGGATTGTTTACCGACCAATGGTGCATGTTTCTGAGATGGACTTGGCCATGATTCGTCACTGAACAACGTACATGACAAATCTGGTATATCATCTCTGAACACCCATTTATAAAAGTTGAAATTGGTTTTAAGAGGTTTGCAAATAACTTAACCGTGGAGAGGGTTGTCGTCTAGTTCTGGTTCTTTCTACATTCACCATAGTTTACAGCATCAGCAACCACCATCTTCCAACCCGTCCTACCTGTTGGTAGTGTGAACTATCACAAGGTACTGACAAGGAAGTACCAGTGTTATCAGTTTCAAGGAAACAGAATCTACACAAACATACGAACATCGTAGCCCAGTAACTAAGCAGTTAAATGGGGCAGACGACGGCCGGTATTTTAAATTGTCATATTACTATAGCACGCAAACTGCTTGCACTGGACTCCTGCAAAACTTACCATTACCATTATAATTAACTTAAGTTTTATTTTCTTAACGTGAACATGCATTCTTTAATTTAAAATATGTATCTTTGTGCAAGAAATACACATTCTAATAAAAATGTAAATCTGTGTCTGGGATGCAATTACGATCCCTTGCTTAATCTTCACTTCTGTGGAGCCAACATATCAACATCGCCTTCCATTTCCGAAATATTAGCAGTACAAATTTTAGTTGACTAAGCCTGTACATAGGAAAAAACCAAGCACGTCATACATTAAGTGATTTTTCCAACGGTTTATTCAAAAAGTGTGAAAAACTTGCGAATAGACAATAACTGAGGCTCGACTACACAAAGGAACAGAAGAGATAAATACACAGAGCCGAAATGGCGTGGCAGCTTATTTAATGTGAGTATTCCCATTCTTCGATTGGCTGCGGGAGGCTCTGGTAACGGGCATTATGTATAATTGGCTACTTCATGCCACAAAAGTTTACCTATTTGTGAGGAAATGCAAGATTCGCGTAATTTTCTGACTGCAGACTAAACTACAAGAACTCCATATGGTATTTTGACTTCTGCTATTGGCTAACAGTTTATGAAGCCCTCTCTCAAAGACAGTCCAACAAGTGACACACGATAAATGGTAGACAGACCAACCTCCAGCGAAGCGGTCTCACAGGCACACGACTTCGTAAAAAGCGAAGCAGTCAAAGAATTACTCTCAAACATTTATTGAACAGTGAAGTTTAGTTTGTCACAAAATAATTACGTGAATTTTGCAGGCATCTATTCGTCAGCCAGGATACCGGCTGGCAAGTAGGTTACAACGCGCCGACTGGAAAACGGCGTTCCAGCGTTTTGTAGGCAAGAGACGCCATTTTGCTGGCGTATGCGTCGTGAGTTCACGGTGCAAGTGGCGGTCATCACCACTGTGTTTTTAAGTACTCGGTGACATCATTTTAAACTTTCTGATGATTTATAAAGTTGCGTTGTAAAAAGAAAAGCCTTAAAAAAAACAGAATAGCAGTTTCATCGTTTCTTGAGCAATAATTTACTTCCGTGTCGTCTTTCTTCACCTCTATTCGACGTTCATTTTATCACACTGAGCAGAGTGGAGTGTAGAGATTTGGGTGGCTCTTAACGTCGAGGTCTTGGAAGCCGATGAGGTGAATTTGGATCAGCGCCAGAATGCAAGAGCGGGGGAAACAAGAGAACCTCGAAAAAAACCCGCCTACCAAAGGCATCTTTCGTTACGATTCCCACATGCGAAAATCAGGAAGTGACCCCGCCAAGAATCTAAGCAGGATCGCCTAGGTAGGAGGCGAGTGGTCTAACCACTACACCACCGCGGCCTCTTAACACGTTGAGACCGTCACACTTTTACTAGCATTGAAGACAAGTTAGATGTAAGACGCCAGCATCCATTACTACAGGAACACAATGTTGCATTCGTTTCCATTTATCACATCCTCATGTCCTATTGGTGAAACACACATCAGGCTCCTATTATTGGCAGACAAACAGTTAATGGAATGCCTGGTTGGCAGTGATCTAAATAAATACTTTTGACATATAATTTGTTTTGCAGTCCATCCATCGTCGTAATTTCAGAATTTAAATCACACATTAACTTTTTACTGACCATAATTGCATCTAAGGTTATGCTGTGTCTTAGAAAATTTGTGATAAACAGCAAAGAAACGTAACAGCATCTCCGTCAATTTAGTTTCTCCAAACATAATTTGATAGTGTTCAGCTATTCACTCGTGCTGGCGTTACTTACGGCGGAAATAGTGGCATTTCGAATATGTCATATGATACAATAATCCTTAGCACGCACCCCGAAGATCTTGAAAAGTTCCATAATTGCGAAAGTTAGTTATTACTTTATACGATGCGTATGTAATTGCTCCCGTTCGGATTCGCACACCAAGATCGAGACGACTTTTCGCAAGCAAGTTTGCTTGTTATCTATCGTGTTGGTTGTTACTCGACATCTTCTGATTCCTTACTTTTAATGGGGCTGCAAAACATTTGCTTTTCCCTGGGCTTAAAAAAAACTTTTGAACTGTAGAGTGCGATATGAATCGTGAACGCTTGGCGGGGTTGCTGCACTCTTGGAAAGAAAATGCTTAGATATATCGTTACATTGCAGCATTCCATTTGCCTTCCTATCCTGTTTCATAGACATGCGTGTATAATCGGGGGCCCAATAAACATTTTCCTATGCCCAGCACGCCTTTGAACCTGGTGGAGAATAACAACTCGTTAAAAACGCTTCCAAAAGGTGAAACAAANATCCTATGCCCAGCACGCCTTTGAACCTGGTGGAGAATAACAACTCGTTAAAAACGCTTCCAAAAGGTGAAACAAAATTAATCCTTTCATTCCCGCTTCAAGTATTGCAGTGAAATAATATTTTGATTCTCGCTGCACTTATCCTGATTTAACTCTTGCTTTATTCACAAAATTATTGAAATATGTGATTTGTGTTTGATGGTAACTGGGTAAACCATTCACAAATCCTGAGCAGTATAAATGTCAACAAATCACGTTAAGGACAAGGAAGACACTGACCTCATTCGGCAATGATCCTGGATGTGTACAGTTCTTGTCATATTTTCACTTCATCTGCAACATGTCCACTCAAAGTGGATACAGGAACTGATAAGGTTAAGAACCGAAAAAACATAATAACACTTTAAAAGAAGCAAAAAATAATTAAACAAATAACTTTTTTTAAAAATGTCTTAAATTAAATATATGAAATGTTTCCACCAAAAAATTATTGCAGTAAGGCTTGCCAAATCACTATTTTTCAAATGGGCATTCAAACTTAGAGATGACCTACAGCCAGAGATTTACTGCATTTGTTTCGGGTTTTGGTGTCCTAGAGTTTCCGCTGATTCATTCAAGTAAGCCATAATGATTGGAGCGTTCACTTATGGTCAATCAGCAAACGTGAGCGTGATTCNTCCGCTGATTCATTCAAGTAAGCCATAATGATTGGAGCGTTCACTTATGGTCAATCAGCAAACGTGAGCGTGATTCCCGACAGAACTTACCAGAGTGCAGCTGCTGGTAGAAGGATTTGTCTTTCTCAACGTTTTCTAGATTTCTTACATGGAGATAACTAGGAGTCGATGAATCATTGTAGCGAGAACCCTTTAGAAAAGGAACCGTCTGCATCCATTCCAATGCTGTGCAGAATGCACTCCCAAGATGTGTGTAAACCGCTAAATGCTCATATTAATGATGATGATGTAGCTTCATGGCAATACATGATGACTTCTGCTACGTCAGTAGGCATGTCCCTTGCAGAGATTACACAATTATTATCATTTTACCAATAGCTAATGAAAAACAATTATTAGTTATGAAACATGGTATACTTTCCACCTAGTAAAAAAATCGCATAAAATCGATACATATAAGAAAAAAAAATATAATCACAAGTGCAATATGCAAAAAACATAGAAATGTATTTTAAGATATATATTAATACACACACAATCAGAAAAATGCTAAAAATAAAAGGACCGTACGACGTACACGTCACTTGTACAAAACTCTTATTTGTATGAGAGCCCAGGCCGTAACAGGCCAACATGAATTTAAGAACCGAGCGTAACACGAATGTGGAAGAAATCACGCGACAAATATTAATCAAATATTAATCACAACGTCGCTTGCACGGAACCTCATGTATCACTGCCTCGTCGTAAAGCCTGTGAGATGTGGCTGTTACCTTTACTCGAACCGACTTCTCGAAGCATCGTTGTGTTCGGTCACGAAGGAGTGTGTTGGCAAAGACTACTTGCTTCAGAGAATCTTACTTGAAATATTTGCGACACATAACGTTTCCAGACCCCGGCATTCCACATTATGCGAGATAAGAAAGAACACCCACCTAAGAGCTATCTAATGGTGCTTGAGAAATTTTATTGTACCTGAAGTCCGAGGAAACTCGTCCATTGTGACATTATCCCGAGATTGTGACAGACTACTTCGGAGATTATGAGTCCGGAAACACACTAGGCGTTAAAGTGAAGGTTTGTAACAAAAATGCTAAATTATGGCTACGACTGCAAGATGCAGAGAAACACAGCAACAATATTATATTTCTGCGCAATCGTAAACATAATATATCACTAACTGCCTATTTATTTTTCTTAATTTATATGACCTTTTGGTTAGTTCGTCACTGGTTCATTAACCATTTCTCTATTTATTGATGAAATTTTAAATATATTTTTCAATTTCACCAATAAATTTATAATGTTTTAAATTTAAATTAAGTAAGAAATTTATATGATTTAGTTCATTAATTGATTTTATGTATCTACTGAACAAATACGGGTAAGTGTACGCAGAAATTAAAAGCCTTAAATATGCCATAAAATATAAGGAAAAAATTAACAACTAAACCATGTTATTACGTAATTCCTCAGCATTAATTAAACTACTTCCTCCTCTTTGCCTTAGTATATAATACATTCATTAAGTTCTTTAAAAAAGAGTTGTGTCCACGTATATGAATGACAGCACATTTGAGTGTGCGTTTAATACACACGAAACAATCATTATATTCAGGAAATAGTGAAAATGTCTTAAAATCTCATCAATTTTGCGGATAATTAGTACGTGACAAATGGCGGAACGATAGGCGGGTAGCGGTGACGATGTCCTCGCATCTTGGATTTCTTAATATTCCTTCATAGCTAGGGCCACCTGCGTGAATATCCTCCACGACTAGTTGTCATCCAAAACACGTCATTTGAGAACCAACATCACGGTTGGGTGGTGTCAACCAGCACGCATCCTCAGTGTCTGCCAGCTGGTCGTGGATTCAGTGTTAGGGTACTTTTATTATGATCGGCCGTGTCGAGTAAAAACCTCTTCTCGCACAGACACACGGGCCAACGGCCAAAGAAAATTTGCAAGTTCGCACGTAGGAAGTTGAAGTCTAGCTTGAGAATAAATATTTCCGTGAAATCAGGTGGCCTTGTCCATAATATCTTCTCCAGATTCAGTATTTAACGGCCGAGAAACCTCTGGGTACAGTGGACTTAGTATGTGATTTTCAAATCCACCTTCTTTTTTTCCCTGATACTCTGTTCCCATCTCTAACCATAACCGAACGTTCCGTAATTCTTCAGTCAATTTGACCTGAAATGGGGCAATACGGATACAAGTGAAGCGTGCATTTCCAAAACGTTGTAAATGCCAAAAATGAAATATTGTAGGAAGGAAGAAAAACACATTTCCATGGTAACATGTTTATTGATGAAGAATAAACATTTACATTTTATTGCTTGTAATGTTTAAAACATGTCTGTTGGTTTTTAAAATAGCTATTTTAATTAGCTTTAGTAAAAAAAATCAAAATTAAACGTTAATGCAATTCCAATACGTTNACAACGTGATTTTGTATGAAAACTGATATTTCACACTTTTGGCATTTACAACGTTTTGGAAATGCACGCTTCAAGTGAAGCTGTACATGGGGCAATACGGATACAAGTGAGGCTGTACATGGGGCAATACAGACACGTGTGAGGCTGTACATGGGGCAATACAGATACAAGTGAGACTGTACATGGGGCAATACGGATATAAGTGAGGCTGTACATGGAGAAATACGGATACAAGTGAGGCTCTATATGGGTCAATACGGATACAAGTGAGGCTTTACATGGGGCAATGCGGATACAAGTGAGACTTTACATGGGGCAATATGGATACACGTGAGGCTGTACATACAGAAATATGGATACACATGAGGCTGTACATGGGGCAATACGGATACATGTGAGGCTGTACATGGAGCAATACGGATACAAGTGAGGTGGTACATGGAGCAATACGGATGCAAGTGCGGCCGTACAAATTTCAGTAATTCCGTGAAAGGAAACCTGCATCTTGTGACCAACTTAAATTTTTAAAATCAGGTTTTGAAGTACGATTATACATTAATGTTATGTAATCGAAGATGTGTGGGATATATCAACCTTTAGTAAACATCCCATGAAGAAAAGAAATAAATATGTCTGAAACCAGGAATATAACTTAAGATCNTATGACCAACTTAAATGTTTAAAATCAGGTTTTAAAGTACAATTATACATTAATGTCATGTAATCGAAGATGTGAGGGATATATCAACCTTTAGTAAACATCCCATGAAGAAAAGAAATAAATATGTCTGAAACCAGGAATATAACATAAGATTTCTCGAATTTGAGTCCAGTGGATTAACAGAAGGCCATGTCACTCGGCGTTTCAGAAGTGACTTATTTCGTTAATCAAGTTTGTTACTAACTAAACCTGATATTGAGCAAATGTTTACAGCACTCGCTTAAAAACCGCATACACGGGGAAGGCGGTCACAAGCAGATTTGCAAACATTGTAAAAAATATATTCAATCAATGAGTTAACCTACAACAAGCCCAGTAATTGGACCAAGCACAAATAAAGGCAAGTTCTTGGAAATACAGACCGATTCAGTATTTTGTGTCAGTTCCAATTAAGTCATTGACTGTGCATTTCAGGTATAAAAATGTTAAATTTATAAAGGTGACGTATGCCAGAAGGAAGCTCCACACGTACGAAACTTATTTCTTTAAACTGCATTGATTTTAGTGATGTCCCAAACAAGGGAAATAGTTCGACTATTTATCTTTGTGTAGCTCATGACAAAAAATATTGAAAAAATGTTGAAACTTTTTTTTTATCAAGGTCTTGAAAAAGTGTGGTCGATTAGTTTGCACCTTAAAAAAAATATAATGAGTTTGATTTTTTGCAGCGGGTTTGAAAGAGGTCAGCCTCAAGTGGCACGTTAATGCGCTGAACATTGTTCATTTCATGGTTTTTGAAAAAATACAAAGAAATTTAAGTATTCACCAAGTTTCATTTTCCCGAAATAATAAACTATTCATTAGTCGAGAGAGTCATCTGCAAGACGACAAGGTAATCATTGCAACCCACAGTCATGCAGGGATTTCTGCTGGCAAACTGAAAATTTATGAGAAAATCATCTAAGTACACTCTAGTGTGTGTGTGTGTGTGCATCTGGAAGGGAGGTTCTACTCTTTCATCATGCTACGCAGACAGCAACACATGTCCTTGTTTGGTTTATGCGCGTAAAAAAACGACGCTCTTGCAATAGTACTCTAGACACCCCGAGTTGTTAAAGAGTTCGTTGAAAACGTGGAGATGTTAAAAGTGCATTTCAGAACCACTTTTTTCAAATGATTCTATTATTTTATGTCCCTCTTGTGACGAGTAATGTTTTCTAGAAAAAAATTAACATAATTAAAGAGCATTTCATAACTTTTGACATTCCAGCAAATAGCTCCAGTAATGCCTGAAAATATATATATGTACTAAATGCAAAATAAAAACAGCAAGTCAGTTGTTTCCACCAGGAAATTCCCGCGTTCCTAATTGCTGTTTCAATTCATTTCCGCCGTAATATTTTTATCAACAGAGTTCCTTAAACGTTAAAAAACTGATAACGTAGATCAACGTACTTACGGTACAGCAGTTTCCAAAACATACATAATATATGCAGTAGAGAGCAAAGTACCGTGTTTACTTGACCCATAAGTTAGGTAAAAAGTTGTCTGTGCCATAAATATCGTGCTTTAAATAAATCTAGTGTACATTAAAAACCGAAACGACAATATTTTAAAAACCAAATTTAAACCCTTAATACATTTTAAATTTTTGATCAACGTCTAGTAAACAATAGTAAATATATTACAAATTGTGTCTGTGTTGAAGTTAATCAAAACACAAAGCAAGTAATTAGAGATACTGTATCTTGTCAACGAATAATATAATTTCCAATACTCCATGATTCCGCCGTAAGTTGGTTTCTTAAAAATTACTGTAACCAATCAAACCTCTTCATTACGAAGATCAAAACTTTTAGATCATGTTTCCGAGCATGTTCTTTTTTAATCAAAATTATGCAATGTTCTTTAAAATATCATATTTCTTATTTATTTTTTAAATGAAGTAGTGTATTTTTTAATAAACAAATAGTGTCTAAAAAACCTGAGATATTAAACACGAAAACGTACGACATAATTTCTCCAGACAATGAGACCGTGATCTTGGTGTCATACTAAGGAATGATGCCCCAATACGGCTATTAGCGAACAAAAAATTCTCAGAACGGTCCTTAGCGTTTGTACTTTGATGATTAAAATATATTAAATTCCACCCGAGTAGAAGATATAACTTCCAGCTTGTGATCTGAAATAAGAAATAAGAAAATAATAAGGTGTCGTTGGTAAGCTAATAGTAAGGTCCACGCATGTCCTCTTCTATTATAAATGCAAACATACTTAAAATTAGAAAAAAAATATTGTAATGCTTATATGAAAGTTGCAGATATATAAGATGTTAGGTGCTCTGCATATAGGGCTCAGTTTAATGTCTTCAGTTAACTGTGTCTGATATATAGTACTCTGTGTTTTTCTACGCCTGCAAACTACAAGAAAAAAAATTAATTTTTATAAAAACATGCGTTTTATCACAGGTGCTGAGTTTGGAATAAACATTACAGGAACGGTAGGCAACTCTAAGTTATGAAGTAGGAAGAAATTATTGTTGTCAGGTAAAGTGCCCTTGAATAACTCCAATAGTTGGTCTTATACTAGTGTAGGTGTATAACATCCTCATTTTCCAGCAAACTTTGAGATAGTTTTCAGAAAGGCAGCGCATCCCTCCGCGAGGGATTAAGAACCCCAGGAACTTTTGCTCTTCATTCACTTCTTTCACCTCTGCTTCTACTTCCGGTGAACAATTTCCTTCAGCCGAATGCTACAACCCTGCTTCATTTCCACCCCCCGTTGAGCGTCTTGAACATTTCCATCGCCTCATTCCCTCCCGCTGCCTTTGCGAGGTTGAAGCGGTCTTTACGAAGTTCCGCGAAACGGTAGGTAAAGTTACGAGCCGACGACGTCTCTATCTGCCCGTGTCCGACTGCTCGCCCACCCTTCCACTCCCCCTCCTTCCTCAACCACGCCCCTGGGACTGTTCGATGTTGTAGGGGTTCCTCACAAAGTCCTTTGAACTCGCTGTATTTAGCAGCTGCTCTATTTCTAACAGGTGGACGGACGGCCCTGTTTAACAGCTGCAGCAAAAGTTGGACTTCGGTGTTGGAGGGGAAATGGGGTAGAGTACGCGCCCGCGGTGCGCAGTAGCTGTGTCCTAACGTTTTACGG
>NQII01010132.1:2225-36049 GCA_002778355.1 Clitarchus hookeri | reverse complement strand
TTGTGGAATATCCATTAATAATATATGCATGACTTTTATAATGGGTGCGTGCATGTACGAACACACACACACAGTGGAATGTAAACATTGCCACGTGACTGCCACATGACAGTCACATGGCAATGTTTGTTTATCTTTGGCGGAAGGATACGAAATGGGTTTGAAAGTGGATCTTTAGCAGGGCTTCAAGAAAGTCTCTTCCAGTCGTGAACCGACTATATGCAACTGCTTGGATATACTGTCGGAACAATCACAGAAATTAATAGAGCTGTACCGTATGACGATGATGGAACTGCCTCTTCGGCTGATGGATAATCAACATATGATATAAGTGAAACTTTGCAAGATTAAATATCACTTGAGGGATGTATTATGGGAATCCTGCCCTAAGCCGTCCAATTTATATACTCGCAAAATACATACCTTACGAAATTAACACAAGCACAAAGGCATCTGGTGGGAAGCGACTATCAAAAAGGACAAACCATCTTCCATTCACTGGTGAGTCAATAACATGCGGCCACTATATCATATGTTTTTTCAATATACATTTGCAGTGTTCACATATTAAGTTTATTAGGAATGCCATGGTTTCCAAGCATATTATGCACAATGGAGCAATGCTCAAGTACCACGAACGCACTTCGATCAGAATGCAAACATATCTAAAATGCCTTCGAAATTGCTTCAAACATTCTTCAAGCCTTAATCAATAATCCTGTCCAGTTTACAGTTACACCCTTGATTAAATGAAACCTTTATCACCTATAAAAGCCACGTTACTTTTAGCCTACGTTCTGAAGGAAAGACAGGGTTATAAGATTACTTTCCAATTTATGTGTATGTGTGCGTCACTGTGTGTATACTGTATGGGTAACTGTGTCTTTGTGTGTTTCACCTAAAATATTTTAAACCGCGAAACGAATATTACTAAACTCTCTAAACATATACTACTTAAGGATAACATCCCACTTGCATAGTTTTCAACCATACGAGTTATTTATTATAAAAGTTGGCAGTCATTGAAGCATTTAATATCATATCTCACACTGAAAAAAATTAATATATCCTCGTACCAAGTATATTTACTTAGAGAGTATTTGTTTATGTCGAACAATACTTGGTTAACACACAAAACCGCTCTTGCCCAAAAACATATGCATATGTTCCCTTAAACCTGTTTTTTTTTATAAAAACGAAGTGTTGAGCAAATTTGGTTGTTTTAACAGTATAAACATATATATAGCACGCACAATATTTTCAAGATTGTTGTCGCGCGTTTTATCTAATCATAGTAGATTAATATCACTTGATTTTAAAAGAGCAAATATACTGTTACCTTGAAAAATATGTAATGACATATTTAAATGGTTACAGAACCGGCTTTGATTTGGTTGGCACTACCATTTCGAAAACTTTTTTAAAAAATACAGTGTGAAGGTTTATACAAAATTGAAGTGACCATTTGGGTACCAGCAATGCTTTTCAGTGCTGTTACAACATAATATCGGTGTAAACAAAAGCATTAATGTCATTTCGCTTTATAGAAAAAAGAACATATAAGAAACAGAGCATGTGTCTAGGGGAGTAATATTGGCGTCAGATTTACGAGCCAACGGTACGAATTCACGTCACAGAAGTGTTGTTATATGTTATTATGTTTTATATGTTCATATAATGACTGAACATAATGCCAGTATAACGAATATGATTATGATTTGCATAGCCTTTATTGAAAGTTCTGTTCACTAACTATATTTGTAAGGTGTTGAGCCTTATGGAAAATAGCGAATTCATTCTTGCGATTATTGTCCGCAATTAAATTTATATGTAAAAAACAGAAGATCTGTCTCAGAATACCCACAAACTCTTTTTCTAAAGAAGAAAACATGTTGATATTTAAATAATAATATGTTATTTAAATACAATTATAGGCATATATATATATATATAAATATAACAATCAAATTTTACTTTTCATCTCATTGTTATATATTCAGAACATAATTATGTATAAAATTTATTTACATATTTTTATACATAATAATCTGCGTATATTGTGGGCCCAAAGTAGGCTCTTTACTGTTAACAGAATACCATTTATATAGAAAAAAATTACAGTTGACATTCTGACACCATGAGGTGAACATTAATTTGGAAGTACTCTGTCCTCACACCACGAAGATTAATTGCGAATAAGAAAGCTTCTCTGCTACCTCAACGACCATGGATCCGCGACCTACATCATTGCTATCTGGTTGTCTCCATAGCCGATTCTCCGATCGAGTTTTCACCTATGTTCTAAATACTCGTCGGCATGAGAGAACTGCCAGTACGAAGAGTAATTTTCGCGCGATTGAGCATTATGAGATCTGTCCCATGCAGTTGTGCAAGGCGATTCATTGAAGGAACATACCGTGATCTGGAAGAAATCGTCTACTAGAAGTCAGATATTGTTGCCGGCAATACATCTTGCTGTATTGATGGGTACCGATTAAGCATGTGTTTATGATGAGATAAATAATGCTAATGACGGAATGAGTGCAGCATTGTCGGTTTATGTGGAATGTACACTTGCTAAACTTTCGCATGAAGTCGACGTACTTTAAAAAAAAAAGGGCGTGGGTTAAAAATTCTGATGTTTATATTGCTCCTACAACAAAGAACACCAAATTAAATATAGAATACAAAACAAAAGGTGAAGATGACCTTAACGAGGGTATTGATAAAAATGAACATGAAGACAGTGACAGTGCTGAAAAAGGTGATTGCAATTTTTTTGATGTACTGACACACACTCAAACATATTTTTTGCAACATGTGGCATGAAGAAGGCACAAGATGCCGAGAATACATTGATTGACCCTAAAAAAACACGGGAATCTCACGTCTTATAAAGATACACTGAAGAGCCAAAAAACTGGTACACTTGTCTAATATCGTGTAGGGCCCCCGCAAGTATGCATAAGTGCCACAAGACAACGTGGCATGGACTCGACTAATGTCTGAAGGTATGCAGGAGGCAATTTACACCATGAATCCTGTAGAGCAGTCCACTAATCCACAGGAGTGCGAGGCGGTGGAGATCTCTTCTGAGCAGCACGTTGAAATGCGTCCCAGATATGCTCAATAATGTTCGTGTCTGGTGATTTAGGTGGGCAAAAAAGTGTCCAATTTCAAAAGAGAGTTCCTGGAGCCACTCGATAGCAACTCTCGACGTGTGGGGTGTCGCATTGTCCTGCTGGAATTGTCTACGTCCGTCGGAATGCACAATGGACATGAATGGGTGCAGGTGATCGGACAGGATGCTTACGTATCTGTCACTTGTCAGAGTCGTATCTAGACGTTTCAGGGGCCCCATTTCAGGCCAAATGCACACGCCTTATACTATGATTGGGACTCCACCAGCTTGAACAGTCCTCTGTTGACATGTAGGGTCCATGGACTCATGAGGATGTCTCCATACAAGTACATGTCCTTCCGCCCGATACAATTCGAAACGAGACTCGTCAGACCAGGCAACTTTTTCCAGTCATCAGCAATCTAATGGCCGGGTTGGCGGGCCCATATCAATGATGGTCCGTTGAATAGTTCGCACGCTGGCACTAGTTGATGCCCCAGCATTGAAATACGCACCAATTTGAGAAGTGGTTGCATGTTTGTCACGTTTAATGATTCTCGTCAGCCGTCGTTTGTCATGTTCGTTCACAATCTTTTTCCGGCCGCAGCGATGTCGAGGTTTTGATGTTTTACCGGATTTCCGATATTCATGGTACGAAATGGTCGTACGCGAAAATCCAAATGTTATCGCTGCCTCGGAGATGCTATGTCCCATCCCTCAAGCACCGACTATAAAACAACGTTCAAACTCACTTTAATCTTGATAACCTGCCATTGTAGCAGCAGTAACCGATCTAGCAACTTTGTCAGACGCTTGTTTTCTTGTATAGGCGCTGCAGACCACATCGCGTTTCTCTGATTGGTTCCATACTTTGGTTGTTTGCATACCAACACCTATTCCTGTTTTTTTTTTGGCTCACCAGTGTTTATCTTCTATTATTAGTAAACGGAAGAATCGGATATATATCGCATGATGTGATGAACTACTTTTTTCCTGTTATGTAATTACAAAATAAAAAAAATTATTATTAAGAAATAATTTGTTTTTCTTTATTTTTGTGTGTCGTATCCTTTCATCTTTTACAACTTCAAAGTAGTTTTATCACCACTCCACTATTAAGAGAAGGATCTGCATTTAGAATGATACCAAAGAGTATAGAATAAATATTCATGGGTAGTTGACTGCATACAATAAATTAATTGTGATGACATGAACAAATTTGGAGATAGTTGGTGAAAGAATGTAATTTTGATTCGTATGGGTGGTGGCCAAACAGAAGGATTGATAGAAATATCGAACGAAGTATTGTGATTGAAAGAAGGATTGGGATTTATCGAAGGATTAGGATTAAGCAAAGGATAGGCATGAGTTGTTGTGGATTATGGAGGAGGATTGCGAAGGATTGTCGTCAATTGCTGTGGATCGCGGAGGAGGGTTGCGAAGGATTTGTGTGGATAGGAATGTATTAACGTGGATTAGTGTGTGGATTTGTGTTTGGATTGGTCTGTGGATTGGTGTGTATTTCGGAGGAAGATTTCTGAGGATTAATATGGCTTGTTGAGTATTGGTGAGGAGTTATGCTGAAAATTTGTGAGGAGGTTTGCTGCGGATTGGTGAGGCGGATTGCTGAGGATTGGTGAGTAGGATTGCTGAGGATTGAATCGGAAGTTTGGTCAGTTGGAGTGCAGAGGATTGCATGGGAGGATTGGTGAGGATTGCTGAACAGGATGATTGGTGAGTATTTCTGACGAGGAGGATTGGTGTGTGGATTGGTGTGTGGATTGCTCTATTGATGTCTGGATGTATTTCCGTTTGGTTCTGATTGTGGTGTGTGGTGCTGACTGTGGTGCATGTAGTGCTAAGTGCGGTACTCACTGTAGTGCTTATTGATGGAAATTTTGCGAGAGTGATCGACAGATTGAGGAAATAACCAATTCTTTTATAAAGTTTTATAATTTTTCTAAAAATAATTTTTGAAAGTTTTGGGATTTGATATAAATTTTTATAATTAGTTTCTGTGTTCAAGGTTATCTATGGTAATGTGTATGGTGTTAAGTTCATATATGTTAGGCCAAAGTAAAAGTCACCCATATTTATATATATATATATATACTTTTATATAATGTTGGTCGGAGTCATCAGTGTCACCTAGGTGTTGAACATGTAAACAAATGACAAAAAAGTAATATGGTGGGTTGAGTCCATTTGACAGAATGATCAAGGGCTGGGCGAGAGAAGGGGAATGTTAATACAATGTGATTAATTGGCGGGGTTCAGTCGTCTACTGGACATTGTGCTGTATGGAAAATCCAGAAAAATAAGTTATGATAATAAAATTTATGTTACAATTTTTTATTAATTTTTAAATTAATATTTATGAATATTTAGAAGTTTTAATTTTTTAATTTTTTGGAGTATTTTGTGGTTTTTGGGTTCATGCTCATTAAACGTCACAGTGTCTACGCCAAAGGTCAAGTTCAAGGTCAGTTGGATTAATATGGTGGTTGGGTGATGTCATAACATGGTAGCCGAACGACTGGAATGACAGGGCTGCGGACCCCTTTAATATACAAACATTCGAAATAAAAAAATAAAAATAAAATTTTAATTTTTGGTCGAGGATCTTGATCCTGAGTATTGAGTTTTGAGTGTTGTGTCTTGGGTCAAGTGTTTTGAGTCTTGGTTTTTGGGTCTTGTTCTTGGTTCAAGAGGGTCTTGAGTCATGTTTCTCGATGCTTGTTTCTTGGGTCATGCATTCTTGATTCAAGGGTCTTGGCTCTTGAGTCAAGGGTCTTTATTCATGAGTTTTGAGTCATGGGCTTTGAGTCTTGGGTCTTGTGTCAAGGGTCTTGAGTCAAGTGGCCAGGTTTTTTTATGAAATTTGTTAGAATATTTTAGAATTGTTTAATGTTTTATAAATTTTTGGTTCAAGCTCATCTAAAGTCAAGGTCTAAGTTCAAGGTCGAGGTCATTAACATTTAACATGGCCGACGAGATAAAAAATTGGCCAACCTGGCGAGGGCCAGCCATGTCGGGAGCTTAGTAGATCCACCGATCATCGGACTCCGTAGGTATATCATTTAATAAAATTTGAATTTTTTTTATTTGTTGTACATTAGTTGGGATTCTATAAATGTTCTGAATTTTTTTTTATTTTAAGGTCAATTTAAGTCATATTCATAGGGTCAAAGTCAAGGTCGTAGCTCTAGGTCTAAGTCAAGGTCACATGGCCAAGGTTACCGAAATCCAACGTGACTGCTTATTCTTGTTTTGATAAGCGGCATGAAATACACGAATGCCCGATGGCAAGTGTTTACTTAAAGCGAAATTATGCTGAGACCTCCAAAAGCTTTAAGTGGAATGTCTACAACTTCAGCTGAAAAACATTTTGAGTTGACACCATCGTTATGGGATGAACCACAGAAGTAGTTATTGCTATGATGCCTTCACCTTTGCCTTTAGTGCACAGTGACACGAAATTGAGTTGTGCTTTTAGACGTAGTCACAGATCACACTCGTAGGACATGTGGGACGAGATCTTGCACAGACATGCAAGAAGATTGAAAGATTTAACAACGCTTGTTTTCATGGTTAATATCAAAGAAATTAAACGTATCTACAAATTCATTCCGAATGACAGAGCATGGAAAATACCGGACCTGCTGCATGCTTTGCACACACACATGCATACAAGGAACGGAATGTATTTTTCTGTACTACTCTCATGTTATTAGCTACATTCACTTTGTCCCTAACGGCTTTTAAAAATTCACTTTTTATTATTTTTATGTATGCTCTTGCAGGAAGTAGCCCTTTTCTGGTTTCTTCAGAATATTCATGAACAGGATTTACTATAGTCATATACCGTAAGATTCGACATCTTTGGGCCCAACAATGGGCCACAGCTGCTTTCAGAAGGAGAGAGCTATCTAGCTATCTAGCGTTTAAATAGCATATTGAAATTACATTTTTACTTATTTGACAAAAAACATGAAAAACACATATTAAACATTGAGGGAAAATGTAAAAAACAAAAATGTATACATTTTTGACTCGTGAATTGTTATCGCGTAACAACATTGGGCCAGGGCACGTTTGTCACGTATTTAAATGGGACAAGAAGACTTGGCCCATAGTTGACTTACTTGTGTATAGAACAATAAGCCACACAAAAACAATCCCCCCTCCCTTCCCTTGTTACCTGGATTTGTTTTGGACACAGGATTATATTTTTGAGATGTGTAGTTATGCTGGATAAAATTTCCAACCCGTTATCTTAATAAAAAAGGGTGATTATGCTTGAAAATATCAAAAAGTGGCACAAAGTTGTCGAGTCTTACGGTACGTCATATATATATATATTTTTTTTTTTTAATCCCAGTGATTCTTTTTGGTCGTGCGTCAAGGGGCGAGAGAGAGCCTGCAATATCGCCACACAGCGGGTAAGGAATTCCGCTGCTAAGGAGGTGTTTGTCACCAGGAGAATAACGTTGCCGACACCTATCAATCTGGTCTTTTCATTTTTGAGGAAGCGGAAGTACCGCCGCAAGAGAAGGGCTCGGTGCGCCGGAACGCCGGATCCATCCCTTACACCGTGATTCATCCTGCAGCGCTAGTAAATCAGGCGAGCAACTTCCCTGCGGCAGGAGGACGAAGGGAGAGAGAGATAGAGAGAGAGTGAGAGAGGAAAGGAAGAAGATAGAGATAGACAGAGAGAGAGAAAGAGGAGAATCCCGAGTTTCGCCGAATGCCAGTCAGCCGTTCGAGCGGTAAATAATGAGTGGCGCATTCTAGCGCTCGCTACGCTAAATTCTCCGAGATCAGCCACATTAACGGCGGGATGATGCGGTGCCGGAAACAGGTGGATAGGGAGAGGTAGGCGGCTTTGCCTGCACGTGGATACGCACGTTTCAGCTGACGTCTACTGGGAATAAATTGCGACGATTTGTAGCCTGAGGGATTGCGAAAGACAGCAAATTGCAGACAGGTATTGCTGATTGGTGGACAATTGGCAACGTTGTGCCATAAAGAAAAATATTACTTCCAGACCCAAATATTGGGTCAAATGATGTGTATATTCAATTGGAGTTATTTCGTACCTCACATTTTTATTTACAAAGATAATATAAAGCCTCCCGCACCTATGTAATCAACTGATGGTTACCATTTTTTTCATTTACAATGGTCGATATTATATTTAATTTTAGAGGTGGTACATAGTTGTCATGTCTAGTATTGCTATAATAACTTATTCTATAAGACCGTCTGTTCAGATAGTTGATGAAAATGTTAAGGCAAGACGTCACTGTGTAAATCTGTTAAGCTGTAAAGGCGCAGTAATTAAATACCAATATATTCTCGTCATTCTCATGAAAGCGGGTTGAAATATTACCAGTCCAAACATCTCAATTCCCTTACTTTCTCCGCCCCGTCCCTAAAATATGCCTTGGCTAATCAAACCCGGTTCGTTATGGTAACGGGACAACGGTGGCTGAGAGGTTAGCCTGCTCGCCTCCCGCCACAGCGAACTGTGTTCAATCCCCGACAGGGATATTCCCGGATTTTCGCATGTGGGAATCGTTCCGGACGATGCTGCTGGTTGGTGGGTTTTCTCGGGGATCTCCCGTTTCCCCTTAATTCCGGCGCTGCTCCATTATCACCTCAATTACCCTCATCGGCTCTGAAGGTCTCGCTGTTAAGAGCTGTATAAATCTCTTCACTCACTAACCTTTCCGGTAAGACGCAGCAACGCCAGAAATTTCATCTACTAAATGGACCTAGATATTATAATATAAGCACATGGACGTTGATTATTAATATAAAAATTCTGGGTTAAAATGCTTAGATTTATTTATAGGATAAGAAGTTCCTAAATAGATACGATCTAAATGTTTTAAATGAGAAGTTAAATTAAAAACAATTAGTTATTATCTTTATAGGTGTGATTTATATTTGTGAGATGCGTAGGTGTGTGTGTGTGTGTGTATGTGTATATATATAAATAAATATATATATATATATATATACATAGAGCGAGACAGAGAAAGAGAGAGAGAAAGAGAGAGAGGTGGCTTAAAAAAAGTGCAATGCTTACATGTTGTGTTATATTTAATATATATTGAAAAATGAAAATTGATAAAGACGATTCAGATTCTCCTCCACAAAACTACATTCGAATTCTAAATGGTCTCCCTACGCAGAAATTGTATTTTCCCTTTTTCCTACTCCAACCGTTACTATCTCTCCCTCTCTTTCTCCTAGAAGAATATCATGTAAACATCTGCATTTGTAAAAACTTGTGTATATAGCAGCTATAATCTTCATATGGCACTGTCACATTTTATTTCTTGACTAGGAACTTCGTGCATTGCGTATTGTTATGAGTACTAAACGAAACATTTTCCTTATATTTTTCAAGCCAACGAGAGAATGCATGAACGAGTATAGATGCCAAAATAAACCAAATTAATAAAATAGATCACTAAGAAGAAAACCAGAGTTTTCACACCAAAGATTACATTACTGTATTGTAAAGTATGTCATATAGTGTATCGATCTCAACATTTTACAGACATGTAAAATTATATTAAAATTACAATAATTTATACTCGCAAAATTCGTACGTTACATTAAGCAACCATAAATGGTAAACACAGGCACAGAAATGTTTTCTGGCAAAAGTAGTGCTCTGTTTTTCTATTCATCTTCTACTTCTTCGTAAGACGACATAAGCCTTAACGAAAAAACGAATTAAGAGTGAAGGTGCCAGAGCAGTGGCGTGTGATGAACCGTTTCAAGGTAAGCTGGCGTTAGCTGTGTGCTGCATCCAGTTGCTTGCTAGTTTACACTTCCACCACTGAAACGTAGCTCGGCAGCTGAGGCCACAGGATGCGTGGAAATGGGTCCTTTGCTTCTCGCTTGTAACTGGTCGGAATACATTCAGTTTCCCTAGGCTACACGGTGCTTATTGGCTCCTGCTGCGTTCACCGAGAATGTACAGCTGTGAACAAGCACCAGCTTACCTTGCAACACTTCACCACACCCCAATGTGCAAAGTTAAAGGAAAATAAAAATTAAATCAATGTGAACTCTCCGGTACAAGTGATTGCGAATCAGAAGACTCGACAATGTAAATTGTCAGCAACCATTGCGAGGGAAATAAGGCAATGTATGTATTGATCTGAGACTAGGTCAAAATGTGAGGCCAAGTAGGGAAAGTTGATGGCAATTAAGGCGTAGGCAGACTATTTTCTTACATTTTGAGAGCGTCCCACTTCCAGTTATAGTATGATCACTGAATAGACAAAAAAACTGGTATAGGCGTGCACATGCAAATAACAGAGATATGGAACCAATCAGAGTAAAGCCATGCGATCGGCAGCTAGATCGGTTACTGCTGCTACAATGGCAGGTTATCAAGATTTTAGTGAGTTTGAACGGGGGGTTATAGTCGGCGCACGAGGTAGCGATAACATTTGGATGTTCGCGTACGATCACTTCACGAGTGTACCGTGAATATCGGGAATCCGGTAAAACATCACATGTTCGACATCGCTGCGGCCGGAAAAAGAACATGAAAGAACGGGACAAATGACGACTGACGAGAATCATTAAACGTGAAAGACGTGTAAACCTTTCTCAAATTGGCGCATATTGGATTTGTGGACTACCCTGCAGGATTCATGGTTTGAATTGTCTCCTGCATACGTACATACATTAGTCGAGTCCATGCCACGTCGCCTTGCGGCACTTCTACTTGCTCGGGGGGCCCTACACGATATAGGCGGGTGTAACAGTTTTTTTTGGCTCTTGAGTGTAAACCACGTAAATTCTACAATTATATGTATACTTGATAAGAGAAACATTGTTCATTTGATTCTTGCACAGATAATACCGATTATACGGTCCGAGTTGGCCACACAAAATCCGGCCACTCGTATGTTAAATGTTTACCATTGGTTCAGATTCTTCAAGCACATTTCTTACGAGAAGTGATTCAACCACACAAAATTTTACAACTTCCTTTTAGCTGCCACTTTACAACACAAAATGACGGAATCTATAAACACTTAACAAAGTAAACTTTCAGAACAAAACCTTAAATACTACATAGTAATGAATTTATATAGAAAACTGCAAAAAATAGTTTTTTATATTTTACATTTTTTTTAGTTATTATTTATTTCTGCCATTCTATAAATGTATCAACTTATATTATTATATAACAGTATAATATAACAGTAATTAACTTGCACATTGCATCTTTCCACGTTATATTTTCAGATCCTTCAAAAGTCAACTACGGGCAGTACGATGTGAGGGATCCTAGAGATTCATATTGTTTCACTAAGTGGTTAATTAGGCCATGAGCAAAAGAGTGTCGGCCGGGGGCGGGATAACCAACTATGGGAATAGGCTATACTGAAATAATGGAGACAGTGTAAGTTCACGCATATTTAGTCTGGCTTCACCGTTACTCCTCCAGTTCTATGCTAGACTTGCTGGGGTATATAACGTTTACCATAAAATGTTCGCCTTCAGATTATTTGTGTGAATAACTGCTGTTTCATCCTTTAATATTAAAGACTTAAATTATTTTTTAATATTGCAAATTGGCTAACAGCGAGAGCGTGTAAAGTTAAAGTCATTAAAACGCCAGGGAGATAAAGTGGCTGTATCAGGTAAACTTACTAAATCTCTTGAAAATTTTAATTGCGATATTATTTCTTTAGTGAAAGAAAAAACGGTTGCAAAAGAAAACAGGCTGTAGAGGTAATGAGGGAATAAGAGAGTTTTGTGAGCGAAAAGGTGACAGAGTCGAAGTCGTCTGAGCTTCCATTTTTTTGATGGGATATTGAGAGGGCAGTGAAAGCCGTAGATATAAAAATCTGTCGCTCTCAAGGTCACCATAGTGGATGATATTTCTCCAACGTTGGCAAGAATTAATGTTCAATTTAATTATAAAATAGTAGAGATACTAACGAGTGCGACTTGTTAATCCCTAATATGAACAACGATGAATTCTAAATCAATAGATGGTACAAGATGTTTAAGTCGCTCTTAGATTCCGATGTTCAATCACTAACTAGAAGACTTTGCAGGTAGTTTACGGTCTACAAACTATCCAATAAATTGTTGCTGGAACGCTGTAATGAACTAAATTTCCCCGTGTTTACAGACGATGAACACACTCCACTCAACCGAGTGCCGACTCATATTGCACACGAAGAAACGCGAACCGTAATCTGGTACGTAACAACAGCAGGAAAAAGAACGCAGACTGAAAGCACAATTACGACGTTATTAGTCTACGCAAGAGTTTTTGAAAGGCCAAAACGTTCAAACACACGCATATATCCACGCAAGGACCAGAGAGGCTGTGGTGCCACCTCCATTGGCATCGCAGTGTCGCCTGATGACGTAACAATGCTCCTCAAACACCAAGGGTTGTCCGTAGCTTATTTCATTACTAGATGACAAATTGTTTGATATTTATGAGCGAATAACACGGGCCGAAAGCGAGTAAATCATCATTAAAAAAAAAATTAATTTCTGAGATTTATTAAATTAATCGGTAGTTGCCAGCCGAAAATTTTGCTTGTATACGATTGCAATAATATGACAAGCAAGCAGCGCTGAAAAAATAAATAACCGAAGATATAGACCCATAACATGGACGGTTGACAAAAACGCAAAAAAATGGTAGTTTTGATTTTTAAAATAGTTTCTATATTAGATAAATTGCTGATGGATAGAAATTGCTTTAGTTTTACAGTAAACTTTAAAAAAATAATTTTTATGATAAAATATTTTTGAACGAAGAAGGTCTTTATTTTTAGGCAGAATATGAATAAATAATGTATTGTAACCAGATGACAGAAATCTTTGCAAATTATTCCTCTAAACAAATATTTCATATATATGAAAACGGTTGGTGTTTGTTAGTTATTGTAAAACTCTGCCAAAATAAAAAAAAATAATAAATAAATATACATTTTTTATTTTTTTTGTAATTTGACAATTTAGTAACAAAAATGATTAATTGTGAAAGTACAATGAAAAGATAATAATTTTGGAGTGTCAGAGAACATATCAATAAATCGGTTTGAAACGGATAGGTAGGTAAAGAGAAATTCAGTCATAAACTGATCCCTCCCCCTAACCCCCTCAAAGAAATAAACTGCCGGATAGTGAAAAAGGCACACCGCGAAGAAACCATGAGACTGTAATGAAACGTTGTAAACATCAAAAGGACGGCCTGATATGTCTTTCAAATAGAATACATTACCCTATTTGGAACTAGAAAGTGGAATAAAAATCATGTCAGAAAATAAGACAATTGTGGCTGTTAAGTTTCGATTCTTTATTAGTAAGCGGCAGAATATTTTTACACTAGTTATTTGTAAACAATGTTCTTTACCATTTTTGAATACAGTGGCGTAGCGTGATATTCATGGAACGGGAACACCCAATGCATTTGAAGCTTTTACACAGAAACGCCAATAATAAAAAAGGGGGTCCTGGGGGATTTGAAGTCAAAACTAGCATATTCTGCATGTTATCATTGTGTAAGACTAGTGCTTTTGTTAACACTAAACCAAAAATCGAACACATAGGCCTACAGTTATATATTAACACATCATCGGGTTATCTACACGAGATTTTTCTTAACTGTATCCTATCAAAGTCCCCGTCAAATGTAATGTTAAACGAAAGCGGCCAAATGTTCATGTAAAAATGCACGTACATCCATATTTTACCCAGGATTTGAACCAGAAACTCTGTATTTGGAAGTCGCTTTAGCAACCTCGGCTTCTGCAGAGACCACAAACAAAGAATCTTCAAAATGATCAATTATATTGCCGATTTTTTGTTAAAAAATGCAACAGAACAATTGTTCTCAAAACGCAAGTTCAGTGTGTATTTTATTACATTTTTAATTTTAATACTTATTTAACGCTGTTTCAAAAATCAATGTTCTTATTTAGAATTTATAACATTGACATAATAATTTATAGAACTGTTTGGTTTTGTTAATCTTAAATTGTTGCAATGTGCCACAAAATTGAAAAAACGAACATTATCAAATGATAATTTTATATTTAATATACACAGTAGAAGTATTAAACTCAAAAAATCTGAAAGAGTAACTTTAATGTGACGTAAATAAAATACCCACCTATGTCACTTCGTAGAACAACTCAAACCACGTGTTTGTTTTTCTCTGCGAACATGTCTATGACCCTCTGAAGGAATAGTCACTTCGTAAATTCAGTATATTTTCAACGGAAAGGTAAATTTCCTTTTGGCACGTTATTATGTTGGCAGACTATGGCTCAAGTAACTGAAAGACTGAGTCAACGAAAGCAAAGCATGGTTCTTAGACAAACAACATAAAAACAAATTTCGGATCATCCACGTTCCTCAGTAGTCCTACCGAACAATGAATTTTGTCGTCATCCTGCTGAGAAACTTCATGTACTATTATCACGTTTAAAAAGGTGATACAAATCAGAGAAAGATTTTATTATTGTCGAAACTGCTCTGGAGTGAAGGTTTTACCAGGTAGTACTAGCATGTGGAAGTTTGAACCCCATTTCTGTCAATAAATGTGTTCGCTTGTAAGATTTACTAAAAAAATACTGTGGAATGCAATCAGTGAGGAGATAAACAATCTAACGTGTTGTATGGATTCAGAGCCATAGAAAAGAACCGAATTAAACTGGTGGGCATAACAGTGAATGAATAGCGAATGCGGGCAAACCTTTCTTACTAGTTTTTGAATACCCACGAATTTTTCTCACCATCACAGAAGCTCTACCTTACGTCTGACTAACCNTACGTCTGACTAACGACTGCTGTTCCTTTAACGCCTCACTCTTCGAAAACCCGGCGTATAATTTCTGACAAACCCGCGGAAGTTTTTGTTTGTTTCGAAACGTCAAGGAAATCAATCGATTTTGCTTGAATGTTTTCTTTTACGCAGTAACGAAAAATTACGCTCGTCTGGCTGCAAGAAAGTGTAATGTTTCCTCAGCTTAAATTTAAATGAAAGAACAGTCATGAATTTCTGCTTTGAACTTCTTCATTGGAACTAAAGGAAAAACTTCAAATAATTCATTCTAAATATTTGGGGATGTTCCTTTGAAAATATTTGATGATTGTAAGTGAAAGCAAATTACCGATTTATTTTGCACAAGTTTATCTAACAGGCCTAAATAATTGCCCCTATTACTAGCACCTTCGTTCTCCGTGTGACAACATAAAGGTAAATCTTGCCTGTATGAAAAAATTATTGGTTGGATAATACACTGCAAGACTTACCTATTTACTTTTTTTCATAGTTTATTACTTACTTACTTAGTAACATACTTACTTTCTTACTTCGTTACTTTCTTATTTCATTACTTATTTATTTACCTTTTTTCTAACTTACTTTCTTACTTCGTTACTTTCTTACTTAATTACTTACTTACTTCATTATTTTACTTACTTCATTCCTTGCATACTTCGTTACTTACTAAGTAAGTTACTTACTTAGTTACTTACGCTCATAGGTCATGTGCTTCTGAAAGCAGATGATCTATGAGCGTTTTACCTAACAAATGAAATGGTTCACAGTTGCGTAAATGAAGTTTATATGACTGGTGTTTAACTGCCTTCTTAATAAAGTTACTCAGGTCAGAAATGCATTCAAAAAATTATTCTGAATGCTTCGTTGCTCCACATAAAATGCACAAATAACAAAACATTTAGTTTTTTGCTGCGAAGTCACTCAACCACGGGAACAGTTCGTTCCACGACATTTCAAACGTACGCGTGTGACATATGTTTCGTTCTTTGATTGAAAGTTTTGGCGTTGGACGTTTACATTTAAATTAACATCTTTCTTCAAAAGATAACGGTGTAATAGAAGTTCTACACTTGTCAAGTTTAAATATGATATTGCTATAAAATTAATTTTTACCGGATGAGTGAACTCATTAGAACGGAGGAACCAAGTTTCGTAATGTGATCATTTTCAACTGAAGGGTGGGAGAGAGAAGTGCGAAGATATTGTACCTGTAAACCAGTTCCTTTGGCTACCCTGGGTTGCAAGGGGGTGAGAGAGAGCAAGAGAGAGAGATTTACGATGGGACAAGGAAAGAGGATATCATTCGACACTGAAACCCTCCTGTAAGCTGGCGTTGTGCGCCTCAGAACAAAGCGAATAAGGGCTATAATTTGAGCATGTTTCTCTCTGCTCCTCTCACCGCAAGCACCCTTAGCCACAACGCCCAGCCAAGCTAGCGCAGGCCAGGACTGACGACATAAGAGGAGAAGGGAGAGAAACTCCCCTGCTGTCAGCCATTACCAAATGTCTAAGGAAATTTTTACATTAAAGCTCGCAGAATAATAAGGGTTGGTAATAAAAGTTTAAATTTTAGTTCGAAAATTTTCCGAAAGGTGCGGCTGGGCTCATCGACGTCTTATGACGCTACGCTGCTGTTGGAAGGTGGCGCTGAGTGTCGAGCTTACACGTGAGAACGCCACGTAAAATTGGCAGTGCGAGAAACAGTCCTGCCTCCAATCAGCTCCTGCAAATTTTAGGGGTTTGCCCCTGCAACTTATTTATCGTCATCGCGAAGCTCACTTCAAAAATGGAAACTGCAGTATCTTGAATTCTAAAGGCAGGTCACTGGAAGTCAATGGAATACGCGGCACTACCTCTGTTTCTCCCTGAGCCATTCCAGTGGAAATATTGTCCTCGACTACGCTGTGATGTAAGGTTTTGACTTGCAGACTAGCGCCATTACATAAATTCAGTGGTTTCACATTTCTAAGCAACATAAGGGGTGTGCCCACAGGCAGTATAAGCCTATGGTATGGGGAATTCGGTGGATTTAGAGAGTTCAGACATTTTACTTGGTAATGAACTGCTTCGTTTGTTTAATAATTCATTTTTAGAGTACTTTTACGAAGTTTCGTGTTGATAGGACCACCTACTTTTTCTCCATACATAATTTGATCCCTTTTTTCACCCTTTTAGGAGTTGAATTCTGAAAAATCCATTATCGTTGTCTGTCTAAATTACATAATGAATGATTTCCCCAAGCGTAATGCTTCTTGGACCACTGGTTGAAGGAGGACGTTGATATGTCAGTCAGTCAGTTTTTCCTCTGACACCGCTGACAAATATAGCGTAACCCTTTTTCAGCGACATGAATGAATGCATCAACGCATATAATTTACTACGTAACTCTGATACTAGTTATTCATCCAGGTAGCAGATCAAAAAAAAACCGATTGTCGGAGACACAAGCCACCTCAAGCAAAAAAATTTATCAGCAATTCGTTATATAATATTTCCGCTACAGCAACATTGATTTTGGCTAACAGTGAGGCAAGACTGTGCAAATACTGTTTTTTGATATTTTTATTCACAACATCATTTGCATATTTTGGATTACTGACTGATTTTAACTGAAATAACAAACAATAGTTGAAAAGCAGGCGTATTATTCTGAAATACTTTAATGTGGGTCGGTAGCTCGTTTGCCAAATACATCTTAAGAACGAAGCTAGTTTCATAATATGCCATTAGTTATGAATTCTAGTTGCAATTTTGAAAATATAAATTTTGTACCCAACTGCCAAAATAGCGAGCCGACTTGCTTTGTTAACTAATTATTTGTACACCATTAGGATATAAACACTCTAAAACACTTTCTTTATTGCCGTTCATAATTTATTGCTGCAAAGAAAATTTAAGTTAAATATGAACCACTTCATACAAGATTTACCATAAAGAAAATTTTTGTCTTGTATTTATATTAATGGCAATGGAAATATTGCACTGTCTGAAAAAGATTAGAAAAATTCTACTTGGTAAAGTTATTCGTTATTTGTTAATTTAGCTTTTAGTTAGTTACATTGCGTACCAAAATCTAAAATGTACGAAAAAATTTTTTTGATATCTCTTAAACGTTACCTTTATTATTAAGTACCTTTTTTTCACTGAAGCAAAATAAGCACAAAAATCTTATTTAATTGCATCACAGAAATGTATATTGGCCATCAAACATTCCTGTATAAAGAAAATATATAATAACAGAAATCATATGTTTTTTAATATTCTAAAAATTAAACCGTGTCAAAGCAATTTTTTTCTTTCGCAGAAAGAAATTTTTTTACAGGATGCTACAGCTAAATTTCAGATGAAACACAACACTCATTTTTCTGAAACTGGAGCAAAAACTATAGGGAAGGCGATAAAACGAATTTTCGGATCTGATGAAAGGAATTACTAATTAAAACGAAAGTATGCGATTCATTGAAGGCTCATTGTCTCACCCACGCTGTGTTATACACAGCAGGTGTGCGACAACGATGAAATAAATGCTTTCAATGAGGATCAGTCTATGATCAAACATTTTGCGCAAACATAAGCACTGAGTATCGGTATATTGTGGAATTTTATTAATTATGAATGGGACCTACATTGATGCACGTTAAGGTCTCATTCATAATTCATCATGCAATAAACTTGCATTTTACTCAGCCCGCATGGCGACCCTATTCATAACAAGGGCTGTGTGCGTTGCAGGCCTGCGAGATATAATATCTCTTGCTTGTTTAAAAAATTAAACATTAAAAACTTGAAAATTTGTTTAATTTACTTTGATCAATACAATACACCCCAGAAAATTTATGCAAAATGATTGGGAAGACCAAATACTTCCATGTAATTATTGAGTAAATGATATAGAACTGGTTACAGATCTGTGTTCATAAAAAAAGGTTTTAGATTGTTATTTTCCCATAAAGAAGAGTAAACCCCTGGTATGATACATTTTAAATTTATAAACTCTTGCACTATTCATTTAGTATCACAAGAGACAAAAAATTAAAGTTCATAACTTAATTTTTTATAAAGAATCTGCAGCCGTGATATACGAAACAAATTCACTTTCATATTTTTGATCTGCGTCACGTGTTCTGAATATGGTTTATATCTGGAGACAACTCCTCGATGAGACGAGTGAAAATATTGCTCTCTCAGACATGAGTGAGAGAACATCATTCACATCACTTTCAGTCCCTACCTGTTTGGTGAAATGTGACTTAAAATATTTTGTGTGTTGGTATAAATGCAACAAGGCAAAAATGTTCTGCTAATGATTTTAAGTTTGCTGGACCACAGAGGATTATATTTGAGTTGCAAGTAGAAATACACTGAAGAGCCAAAAAAACTGGTACACCTGCCTAATGTCGTGTAGGGTCCCCGCGAGCACGCAAAAGTGCCGCAAGACGACGTGGCATAGACTCGACTAATGTCTGAAGATATGCAGGAGGCATTTCACACCAAGAATCCTGCAGGGCAGTCCACAAATCCATAGGAGTGCGAGGCGGTGGAGATCTTTTCTGAACAGCACGTTGCAAGGCATCCCAGATATGCTCAATAATGTTCATTACTGTTGATTAAGGTGGCCAATGGAAGTGTCTAAAGTCACAAGAGTGTTCCTAGAGCCACTCGGTAGCAACTCTCGACGTTTAGGGTGTCGCATTGTACTGCTGGAATTGTCCACGTCCGTCGGAATGCTCAATGGACATGAAGGAGTGCAGGTAATCGGACAGAATGCTTACGTATCTGTCACCTGTCAGAGTCGTATCTAGACGTATCAGTGGTCCCATTTCACGCCAACTGCATACACCCCATACCATGACAGAGCCTCCACTAGCTTGAACAGTCACCTGTTTTCATATAGGGTCCATGGATTCATGAGGATGTCTCCATACCCGTACACGTCCATCCGCCCGATACAATGTGAAAAGAGACTCGTGAGACCAGGCAGCGTGTTTCCAGTCATCAACAGTCTAATGGCGATGTTGCCGAGCCCAGGCGAGGCGTAAAGCTTTGTGTGGTGCAGTCAGCAACGGTATACGAGTGGGCCTTCGGCTCCGAAAGCCCATATCAATGATGGACCGTTAAATAGTTCGCACGTTGGCACTTGTTGATGCACCAGAATTTAAATATGCGTCAATTTGTGAAAGGGTTGCTTGTCTGTGACGTTTAATTATTCTCGTCAGTCTTCATTTGTTCCGTTCGTTCATGATCTTTTTCCGGCCGCAGCGATGTCAAAGATTTGATGTTTTACCCGATTTCTAATATTCACGGTACACTCGTGAAATGGTCGTACGCGAAAATCCAAATTTTATCACTACCTCGGAGATGCTATGTCCCATATCTCGTTTGCCGACTATAATACCACGTTGAAACTAACTTAAATATTGATAACCTGCCATTGTAGCAGCAGTAACCGATCTAGCAACTTTGCCAGACATTTGTTGTCTTATATAGGCGCTGCCGACCGCTTCGCGTTACTCTGGTTGGTTCCATACCTCTGTTATTTGCATACTCACGCCTGTACCAGTTTTTTTTTTTTGGCTCTCCAGTGTATAAGTATATTTCCAATTTACACAAAATTAAAACGCGTAGATGATAAGAGAAACACAAACGCTTGTGATACATGACATATTCAGGAAACAAGCAATCAAGTCACAAGTGGAGTGATTTTTCAAAGGGTTTATTCAAAAAGTGTGAAGATACTGCGGGTAGACTTTCATTTCATCGCTGCTGCAGCGACCTCCCGATGTTCTACTTCTCAAAGTAATATGGCAAAGAATCGGAGCAACCGTTGTTTTCATTCGCAGACATCTCGACAGTTTCGCCTCATTCAACCCCTGCTACTTCTCTCCAGCATCGCCACTTCACCAGTGCCATTGCCTTCAGTAGATTCATGGAAGAAAAAAAAAGCATCGCGGCCCTCTTTTGTGAACACTTTTATGGATTCCAGCTTCGGTTCGATGTCTGTGTAACGTCCTCCAGCCCGCTCTTTTCAACTGGTTCTCCGAGCTTTCTTGGAAAACTTGCCCTTCACAAAGCTCTCCTTACCCACCTTCGTGATTCACCTTTTCCTCCCCTCAGATTTGCATGCAGCTTCCGGTAGCCCGCCTTTTTATGTTTGATATTTCAGGAGACTTCTCGTCGTCATCGTTTCTTTTTTTACCTCTGGATTGTTCCCCATCCCTTCAGAGCGTGCTACGGCCGAGAAAAGCCTCGGGGCGCAGTTATAATACACCTTTGGGAAACCGAGCTTCTGCTTCTGTTTTATGCTGATGCCGTCAAGACACCCGATGCGAGGACTTTTCAGAGCCCAACCTAGTTTCTTTCATTTCGCGCTTCGCGTTTCGTTCTGGCACTCGACGAAATTAACATTGCTCTCGGCTTGGTGTCTTGACATTTAAGTGACGCCAAGAAACGCGGCGAAATTAACGGAAACAAGTAATGTTGATTTTTAGTACAATCGTCAAATCTGCTGTAAAAAAAATATTAATATATTTATAAAAGAGAGGTTAAGACTGTTATTATACATTGAACGGTTTTTGAAGAAATTAGAGATTAGACAATAGTTTAAAACAAATAAAGTAGCTTAAATCTGGAATGTTTAAACTGTATATTGACCCTATGCCAAAATTTAAATAGCCATTTTAATGTTATACTAATTACAAGAGTCTCACCTGAAATATTATGCCGAAGTCTGGTTTAGGATAATCGAATTACAACGTTCAGAATATGTGCGCTAAACTGAAATAAAAAGAACCAAACACTCAAATAATATATAAACTACGTTAACCAATATGTTAAAATATCTTAATAACAAGCTAAAACCAAATAAAATAAATTAAGTGTTATTCGCCTCAAAAAAATTAGATGAATGAAAATATTCCCATATATATATATATATAAATATATAACAGTGGGTATGATAAACAAAATTATTTATCCGTTAGTGTTTGCATAAACATAAATCACCTTTCAAAAATAATTTAATAGTTATTGAACATGATCATGTATTTGAAACCTTTCAAATTATGTTTTTCTGACAAATTATATGTCCGGCTATGCATCTATAGAAATGAACTGAAATAAATTTTAGTTTAACTTTTCACCTTCATATATTTCCTAATTGAAAAATCATCTCAGCTGACCCGTAAGAGGACATAAAAACCCACTGAATTGTGGCTCAATATAGCATATTTTGTGCCGAAAAAATACCCAGATACGCCTGGTAACGATTTTAGACTTCAGAGTTTGTTTCTGGTAACAATAGGAGAAAGTTTTCAAACAATTTGTTGTATAGAAATATTTCCAGCTAATCGACAAAAATAATTTAAAATAAGTAGATTTTCGTAAGTGATAACCCAAACGAAGTTAGCCGTATCGGTATCCAGAAATTAGTTAGTGGGTGGGACTACTACTGTGGAATATGGGAAGTTCTGAAACACAATATTGTCATTCCCCTGACGTCTTTTTCCTGGCTAGATCTTAGTACAAGGTGCAAGATCAATCGCAGTACCACTCTTAGCTTCCTTTTAGTGCAGGTGACTCATCGTTAGTCAACCAGAAGAACTTGACAACGTAAATGTAGAGAAGCGCTCGGGCGCTCTATAACATTGTCACCTGAAATGGAAAATACGTCTTCTTCACATCTGGAGTGAATACTTCTTGGAGCCACCAATAAAAATCCACCCACGCTTACACATCATATTGTAGAGGGAAACCACATTACAATCAAACTTATAAATTTAATAACCGCTGTAACAGTTTTGAATATATATTTTCCTCTCCATAAAGAAAATTCGATCGCCTCGTTGTGTGGAGACAGTCTGGTCATGACGATCAAAGTCTTGGCACGAACCCAATAGAGCGTTCGACATCTCATTTGTTACAATACTGGTTCCCTTCAAACCAATAACAAATACCACCCGGTTACTTGTAGCTACATATTGATAGATGACGCAATTAAATTTCAGAAAAGTTAGATGATGTTTCTCTACCATGAAATAGGTCGACTTGTGCATGCTTTAGTTGCCAAGAAACTATGACCTCATGATCGGGGGAGGACTAGAAGAACTGCCAATTGTAATTTTCACACCAGAAGCGCCAAGGAAGCGAGCTGGCTGAGAATTGGGTGCAGAGTAATTCAAGTTGGTCACTGCGCTACAAAGGTGCTCAGAGGCCGCAGTGGTATAGTGGTTAGACTACTCGCCTCCGGGTTCGATTCCCCGGTGGGGTCGCTCCCGAATTTTTGAACATTGCCGCTGGTCGGCAGGTTTTTTCTCAGGGATCTCCCGTTTCCCCCACCCATTCACTTCAGCGCTGTTCCTAACTCACTTCACCATCATCAACTGTCAAGACCTCGATGTTCAGAGCACGCCCAAATCTCTTCGCGCTTATACTGAGAGACAATGAAGTGACGGACAGACACCAGGGTAAAACAGGAATATGTGCATGTGGGGTTAACCGGGAAGCCTACGAGTTCGTAGCGACGGCTATCAATACTCCGAGTTCTGCTAGGGAAACATTCTTGTCTGTAATGTGCCCGGAGAGCAATGCAGAGGTCGGAACGAATTTTACGACATACCAACTAATATCACCATTTTTTCATGCCTAGTTACATATAGGTAATTTGTTTTGTAAACAGTGTTGTTTAATTAATTTAATAAATTAATTTTACAGGGTGAGCAATTTACTGTTTTATGGTATTTTTGGTGACTTCGTTTAGTTGTTTAAAACGTAGTTTTAATACAACGCAGGTTTATTGATTAATCGGTAGTATAACCATGTCATAAAATTCATTGAGAGTAAGATCTATCTCACGAAATAAATTTGTATTTGTATACAACCAGGAATTTGTTATATTATTTAGTGAATATTTTTTTATTGTATAATTGGTGATAAAATTCAAATACGTAGAGGCACAATCTGTCAGGGCTCTGGATAACATTCCACGCACCTCATACCGTCCCAGACCACTGATATTAATGGCACGCATACCATTTTTGTTACCTTTCTGATATACATGCATTTTTGTAATATGTTGTTTATTTGCCTTAGATGACAGGCATAATTTGATATAATTATATATTTACTGATTTGAGAAGGCGTATGTACATATCTGTGTGCATATTCGTATTGATATTCTTAATATAAATTCTTCTAAACTAATAANTTTGAGAAGGCGTATGTACATATCTGTGTGCATATTCGTATTGATATTCTTAATATAAATTCTTCTAAACTAATAACATTTTTAAACTCATAAGTAAAACTACTTAATGCATTTCGTAGCAACCAACTTGAATTTTTAAAAACAAATTATATTAATTATTATTGGTCTTACATATTTATAATTTTTTTTATATAACCCATTACGCTTATAGAAACAACTTATCTATAAAAACGTGTATCGTTTGGGACTCATTTTTCCATTTGTTTTGTTTATTACCTCGTTAATTTATGGAGTAAGATATAAAAATATAAAAGAAGATTGAATTCATAAAATATTTATATATTTTGTCATACAATAAAAATTTCCAGGAAAATATTTTATTAAAATTTACAATGATCCAAATGCTGATTGATGTTGTAATGTAATTTTAACCGATTTATGTGTTTCTTAAGTTTCTATCGGTTAAATGTTTACTCCACAAAAATAAAAATAAATGGCCATTTCGATTTTTAAAAAAAGAAAGATCTGTACATTTGATTCAACTTTTAAATGTTAACTTTCGTCCAAGATATTTAAGTAAGCTTTTGTTTTATAGACCAACATTTACATCCGCGTGCTTGAATTCACCGAGAAAACTGAACTATTAATTTTCATTAGGAAAATAAAGTGGGGTAAAATTTAATTTTCTGTCTTGGTGTTCTAAACTAATTAATATTTATTTGAGTTCTATTATAAGAAGTATATAAATTCAGCAGAAAATATAGACGAAAACATTTCTATAAATTTCTGCGTGATATTTTATAAACTTCAAATTATACGGAAATTTTTTGGGCTAGTTGCAAAATGAGTTTTGTATGAAATCGCTACATAATTCTTCAAAAACCATAACTAAACCTGAAAACGGTTAATGGCAAAATGTCTGAATGTAATATAACATTTGTGATGCAACTTAAAAATTATGTATATTATTTAGTTACCTCTATAGTAGAAAATTAACTTTTAATCATTTTAAAGGTTCCAAAGTTATGTTATCGTCCATAATAAGTAATTTTTATAAGACAACTGGCAATGAAATTGTAAGGCTACAATAAAACCACAAAGAGTGATATATACACGACGTTCCAAAAATGTTAAAAGCAGTCATTTGAAAAGTAAGTGTATTATGACATCGCCTGTGAAGGAAGATTATGCTTGTGGAGTTTTGTTGTTAGATAGGAACCTATGCCTGAAATAAAAATAGTTTAAATACGCAACCAAAACAGCTGCTAAACGTTAAATGTTTCGGTAGGCAGAGGGTAGGGAAAGAAAGAGAGAGAGATAGAGAGATAGAGAGAGAAAGAGAGAGAGATTTGAGAGAAAGGAAGAGGATTGAGGGACTTTATAAATGGAGTTCATAAAAATTTGCGTCTATAAAAATGTCGTTATCAGCCTATAAATTAGGTTTGAAATTAATTATTTAATTATACATTTTATTGGTGAAATTTATAGTTGACCTATTAATAACGTCGTTTTCCCATGTTTAGTTCTTAAATAAATCTGCAACATTTAGTTATGTATATCATTGTATCCAGACTTGAATTATCAGTAGCCTCAGAGAGCAGGTACTGATTTTCTGTGTGCCGTTCAATATCCAAGTGTAAATGGAGGGACTAAAAAGGGTATATAACCTTCCCCCTGTGATAAAACAATGGTTTAATATGGGCTATCAAAAATATGAAAGATTTACTAGCACGTAAATATTTGTTTTAGGAATAACACTTCATATCAAACACATATTTTTTAGCTGGCATTTTCGTATTCAATAACATATCCCCCTCCAACTTACAAAAATTGTCATAAAATTTTATTTCAAACTATGGCTAGAATGGCATGCAGTGACATATGTTATGTCAGTATCAGTGCTGATGCAATATATATACAATTTCTTCGCCGTTAAAATAATAACCTCACTTAACGACTGGCGTTAAACTTCATTCTCCAGATTTACTTCCCTTCCCTGTCCTCAAAAGCGAGTGGATACGCCCCTGGATACGCGGATTGTGGCGTAAATCCTCGGTGACAAGAGGCGGCGTCGGCAATATGTCAGGGGTGTGGCGGCGTGACCGCCCGTCACTCCCTGGTCTTGTCTTGTGACAAGTGACGCCGTCAACAGTGACAGTCATTCGGCGGCCACACATTTCGAGAGACGGCTATTTTTATTCTAATTTCGCTTTGAACCTAGCGACGAACGCATCTTCGTTATCATCATCGTAGGCGTTAAAAATACGTGACCTGTAGGAAACAGATTACACTGTCTTTTGTTACAATAAAATATTTCTCCTATATTCCGAAATGAACAATACTGCCTATTGTTCTCAGGGACGTGTACAAGTAATTTGACGTACGTGACGAGATATCGTCAAACCAGAAGTGGAATTCTTTGTTGTGTACATCCAGATATCTTGATGGAAATTCATAACTTATGGCGAATTTTACTGATTTACTACAACTTACTCCAGGAAACAAAACATGTGCTTATTCTAGAATACGTCAACTAAATGTAATCTGCATATTGCTATGAGAATCAAGAAATATAATTTTTATTTTCTGAACGTCTTTTATTAAAATACTAACATTTCGGGCAAATCCTGTGGCAAATGTGTTTGCAGAATTTTAATTCGCGTACCACTGTCTTATTTTCATTGAAGGATACCGGATAACTCTCTTGAAATAATTTACACGATTTCAGGAAGTATACCCGAAAAGTATAAAAGGATAACATATTATTGTTTAACCATCGGTACTTAAATTGGTGAAACATAAAATAATGTTTAAATTGGGCTTTGTTCATTCACCACCAAGGCTTCATATTTTTCGTAATCAAGCGATCGTTATATGTTAGGAAATTAATATGCGTCTCGTATAACATTGTCTCGTGTTATCATCCATTTTTCTTGATGTAATGTTGAACAACAGTATCAGAAATTTCGTAATAGTTTCATATTGATGATAAAGTAGAATCCTAAGATAAGAAGTATTACTTAGTTGCAGAAAGTGTTGTTACAAATTGTTCTAATATCTTGAAAATGCTCGTAACCTATAAATAATTAATATGTATTCATTAATAACAGAAAGCTATGTAACTAGTTTTGGCGTACTTAAATGAACAAAATCCAAGCAAATATTTAACACGGGTATTTTACAACTGTATTTAGTAAAATTAATTTCTTATAAATTTTACCACATTGTCAGCGAGAAAATTGTGGCAAAGATATATTTTAGAGTAACTTTTACTACTTCAATGGAAAGAAGCGATATACTTAATATTTACTCCATTAGAGATTTAATGGGCTTCAGAAGAGTTACGCTTTACATTGAAATTTAATTTAATGCAGAAGGGCAACAGATAAAGCAACTGAAGATAATAAAATGCATCGGTTTGTAAGAAGATAATCTTTCAAGAAATATTGGATCTAATTTTTATCATAGACATAACTGGTGTTAACCTTATTATAAGTGTTCGCATATCCCATGGCGATATAAATATAGAAAGTTATGAGTAACCACAAAGTGTTATATATCAATTAGGACAGAACAGCGCACCCAACATTGCTTACAAGATAATATACAGCATGTCGGAAAAGACTTTCCGACATAACAAATTGTATTAATAACACCAATTATAAGATAGAAATGGTAAACTGGTGGCAACATGTTGGAAAACCAACCATGATTTCGTTACAACAGGATAGCACATCAATAAGTATCCAAGTGAGCTACCTTGGAAGCACGTAGCACATCTGGTTGATATTCAATTCCGGTCCTTGCATAAGCCAACATCACAGGAGAAGACGATGCAACAACTGTGGGTATCCGTTGTTGCAGAGTTACAAGATCTAATGCAAGAGTTCTGTAGACTTTCTCCTTGACAAAACCTCATATATAAACATCTAATGGTGTTATGTCAGGAGAGGGTGGAGGCCAAGCTGTCATGGTATCACGAGCTATCCCTAGTCCAGGAAGACTCGTATCAAGATAGTCACGAACCTCCAACCCCCAACGAGGTGGTACATCGTCATGTTGAAAGATGACACCTGGGTGATACTCAGGAAACTGAGGAACTGAAAACCACTGAATTATGTCAATATACACAGAAGATGGGATAGTGTCTTCAGTGAAAATGTATGTCCATATACACTGAATATATGATGGTGTCGTCAGTGAAAATGACTGGTTCCATAAATTCGACATCCAAAATCGCACACAAAAATTCACCTTTGTGTTTCCTGTGGTACACTCTAACACCTTACCAGGGAGCTCTGAAACCCAAATACGTACGTTGTGCCGGTTCACTACACCACTGACCAAAAAGGTCCTTTCGTTAGAAAAAGAAATACGTTTTATATAGCCATTATCGTCCTAAATACATGACAACATTTCGACCTCAAAGTAATACAGACGCGTGGCGTCATTGGGTAACAAAGCCTGAACAATTAGCACTTTGTATGCACGAAATAATAAAAGTTTGTGTAAGATTATTGAAGAAAACTTTACGTCATCTGTAGTTCACGCGAGGCCTTACGCACTAATATCTTGGGACTTCGCACAAAAGACTGTCTTACTGCTTCCACCCTTTCAGCTGATGTTGATGGTCAGCCAGTTCTTGGTAACACAGCAACAGATACTGTGTTCTTAAACTTGTCATTCCACGACTTAATGCCCTTGACATCGGGCAGCATCTTTCCATGCATTGTCTGAAATCTCCCCTGCACTGTTATTGGTGATCGGGTCTCGTGGTACCAAAAGACACGCTGAGCTTTTCCTTCGGGAACATCTCCGACTTCCTGGACACTGTAACTTTAACACTACACCACGTTACTTAAGCGTGCAACAAAAAACGGGGTTGGTTTTCCAATTTGGAAAAGGTTATTGTCTTTCATTTTATCTATCAAAGTTATTTATTATTGCAACTCATAAGGCACTGAAGATTTGCTAAAATAAGTGTTACATGTATATATATATATATATTTATAAAAAAATTTACTACATAATATTTTTCATATCATAAGTAATCAAATTTAGGAAATGCGGAATATTTTAATATATGTATGCAAATAAACATGTGGGTCAGCTTAGCGTGATCTCCCTAAAAATCTCCGCAATGGTTGCAGATCGCGTAATGCGGTGTTTGCTCAATGATAGAACGCAAGGGGATGGGAAATTCGCCAGTTAGTGACTATTCGTAACAAAACGTACATTTATTTCAACGGCATCTCTAAGTACGTGCAAAGAAGAATTCAGTGACACGGCTTTTGCAATGGAATGTATCGCAGAAACGCCAATAAATAATGTACAAATATTATTAAAGTACGGTGGGCAGTTAGCATGGGGCAGCGGACCTGTACTGTCAGCTGTAAGTACACATCACGCGCCGTGACTCATTGTGGCGGGACCGCTTCCTATAGCAGCGCAGCATCAGTCCCCGTAGTATGTGGTGGCAAGTGGCGTGTCAGCGTTCGGCTTTGCATACGCAATGAAGTTCACGAATGAGAAAAACAACTTGACCCCCTACTTTTTATGGTTACTGTGGCAGAAGTGCCAAGCAATCCGTCCAAATGTATGATGAAATATATCTTAATCGGACGCCCATCTCACGGTAAACGAATACGAAGATTCTGCACACGGCTCTTGTCACGAGGTGATTGGAATTCTCTAACACGGGTGCAACGGAAGACTGCTGCAGGCGAGACGCAGCAACACGATGTGTTGTTGCGTGTCGATGCAAACTCCCAACATAGGTAAGCGAGAACTTCCCAGGTACGTATGAACAAGTAAAACAAGTGTGTGACGGATATTGGGCCACAGGAATTTCCATCCGTATTACCATGTTCTTCATCAGGCACAAGATGAAGGTGATTTCCAGCAGTGTGTACACTTTTGTAGGTTAGATCGGATTTCTGTATGTAATGACATAAATTTTTCTGAAGAACATATTATTTACCGATGAAGCGAACTTCACAAACCATGTGTACGTAAATGTACGATAAATGCACTTCTGGGCAACGGAGATCCACGTTGGATAAGGCACGCGGAGCAGTAGATACAATGGAACGTGAACGTGTGGTGCGGAATCATTGGAGACTATGCCATAGGGCCACACTTAATTCAAGGAACAATGACCGGTTGTACTTATGGCCATTTTCTCACTCAGAGAGACTTAACCAGCACTTCTCGAAGACATACCGCTCGACTTACGTCGTGATATGTAGTTTCAGCATGACGGTCTCCCTGCGCATTTAGCTACGGTGGTGAGGCAAGCGTTTATGAAACGCTCGTAAACCGATGGTTAAGGCATGCTGGTGGTGTAAGATGGCCAGCCCGCTCCCCTGACCTCTAGATGTTTTCCTGTGGGGAACCCTAAAAGTAGAGTGTACAAAACTGTTCCTACGACGCCAGATGAACACATTGTGGCAGCTTGTAGTGGTATTACACCTGTAACACAATTCAGGCAGCTCGTCGCTCGCTACTTGTGCATTTAGAAATGTGTATTGCTGTCAATGGTACACTTTGATCACATGCGGGGGAAAAAACCGGATGTGAAGCATTTCAACCATACCTGTGCTCTTTTGTATTACGTATGCGGATCTGATTAGATGTCTTCTTAGGTTGGGTTTACTACGTCTGTTGTGCTTCTGTACGCACTCGTTACTAAATACAATTAATAAATAGGAAACAAATCTCCTGAATTACATTGGTATTCAAATGAAATATAGTCATTAATAACACACTTACACCCACATCGCCGGTTTTCCCTCTGCTGCAGTGCTAGCAATGGTCTAATATCGCATTCCATGATCCTTGCTACATTAATCTACGCGCTACGCTACTAAAGAAAGCGGTCCCTCCAGGTTGAGTCACGGCGCGTGTTGTTTACGTGCAGTTGTGAGTACAGGTTCACTGCCCCATGCTACTGGCCCACTTAACTTAATCATATTTGTATATTGTTTCTTGGCGTTTATGCAACGTTTTCCATTGCAAATGCTACGTATATCACAGAATTCCTCTTTACACGTACTTTCATATGATATTGAAATAAACGTATGCTTCCGGTTAACACATCATACGTGGATCGATTTCTCTGTTCATACACGTATTACGAATAGCGACTATGCGGGAAATTACTCGCTCCCGTGTGTTCTGTCATTAAGCGAAAACCACTTTCCGTGATCTGCAACCGTTTCGGAAATTTTGAGGGTATTCACGTTAGGTGGACCATTATGTACACACACACACACACGCACACGCACACACACACACACCGAATGCGGCTGGTACGATAAAACAAGTGGCTCTCTTAAATGATGTCTCTTAAATAACATCCCGCTCCAAATACTACTACGGCGTTCTTTTTGTGTTTTAATAAATACGTGAGAATCAAACAATAGAAAAACATAAACCCATACGGCTTTTGTATTTTGTTTTGTCATATGCTCACAGATCTTATGGTCCCGCGATTAGCACGCCTAACACTAAGCCTTACCCATCGTCATATCACATACTACTCGTCACTTTTGTTTCGATGTGAGTACGCTTATCAAATCCCGTCGTTGTGAGGGACCCGTCTTTAACTTGATTTAAGTATAGGTTTCCTTGTCTGAGTGTAGAACTGTTCTTCTCTTGAGGTACGTAAGATTACTCTCTTCTTGCATGGGATTTTATTTTCGATTTAGTAAACTTAAGGTCGTTTGCTTCTAAACTCTGCTATTCTTATTGCGCCGAACGCAAACCTATGGCCAACTCGAGATCATTTTCGTTCGGACTGCTTGTTAAAGAACGGCACACTAGTTTATTTGAAAATTTTCCTTGTTTGAGAAAATGGTATTGATTTTGTAGTAACATTGACCTTAGAAAAACTATTTGGTGCCATGCTGAATCACTTGGTTTTCATCTGGAATAAGGTTTCTCATATACGGCAGTTTTGTGTCTCTTGGAGTTCGGGTCAAGCACTTTCGGGAGGCCTTGGAAGTGCATCTAAATCAGCGTCTGTAGCATCTGGTGTAAAATCTGTTTAAGTTGGTTTGCTGGAAAAAAGTCAAATTCTTTTAGTACAGTAAAATGAAAAATCCAATGCATCAAGTTACCTAAGTGTAATTCTTGTTTGTTGCCGTTTTCTCATATTCTCATTCTATTTGATTAAACATGATATTGCGTGACGCAGAGCCCAGAATGTGCCTGCAGGTATTGCTCAACATCCAAAATATCTTAAATTTTTCCGGTCCGGCGGTTTGAACTTGCGTTACGTAGGAAACTTAACTGCAATATTAATATTCAAACTTCTTGTCTATTTGTAAATCATCCAAAATCTCGGAATGAACACAGTGGCCTACTACATATAGAAGATCACTTTTGTCAGCATAGGTTTTACAGGAGCGACACATTATTTTCTGTTGGCATATATGTCACTTCATGTTAACCACTAGATAGTGTCCCAATTTTCAAGGTATTACGAATTCTTAGTTCTTAAAATAAATTTTTCGTTAAACGTGTAACATCGAAAAACGTATGAAACAGAGTAGAGTCATGTCTATGACTCGTTATCGATATGAGATGAATCCCACCAGGCGTTTTTCTTCAGGCAACATTTTTATTATAATTATTTGGCATGGTACTGATGACACTATCATTCAAATCAAATATAAATGTAGCTTGTAACTTGATTTCCCCAACGACTTAATTTGAAAATCTGAACCTCTCAAAGCATATTTTCATTGACCTTTCGCCGAAACCATTAATTTTGGTTAACGTAATGTTAATTCTGTGCGAAGGGTTTGGAGGTATAAAATCAATATTTACACGTCGCTGAGTTTCGCGAGTAAATTTATGTGGGATGTGGTTTTATTTTCTGCTGTCAGTTAAACGAGTGTGGGTACATTTTTAATAACTACTCCAAGAAGTAGTTTTAGCAGTCTTGAAACGTGAACTACAAGAGGGTATTAGATTTCAGTTGGCTGGGGCGTGGCGCGTCTGACCGCCTACGTACAGACGTTAGAGTCTACGACTGTACCGCTAGTAGGACGCTTCGGCGTCAGTTTCGGAATGTCGCGTTAGCGGCAGGACTCTTTGAAGCTCATTTCTGTGCGCTGCCAGGGCCCGTTCCGAAGTAACGCATACTCCCCAACTATGCCGTCACTGACNCTTTGAAGCTCATTTCTGTGCGCTGCCAGGGCCCGTTCCGAAGTAACGCATACTCCCCAACTATGCCGTCACTGACGTGGACGGTTAGCAGGGGTGGAGACTAAACTCCCGAGGATTGTGCACTGTGGCCGGACAGAAATGCTCGGAGTTCGAGGGTCGCGTGGAGTTGGCAGGGTAGTTAAAGGTGCACGAGTGTGTCGCGCTTACAGGGTTCGTGCGTTTGACCAATTGTTGTTGGGTTATTCTGATATCACCCGCGACGGTGTCTCGATCTCCTTCCCCGTTGGGAGTAGTCCACGTAAATAATGGCCTGATGACTGGTGCTTGGGTGACGTAAATCATTCCTTTATTTTCGGCTATCTCCAAGTCTTATATATTTCCATCGTTATTCTGTAATATTATATGCATGTTATTATGCAGCGTGTTTCCTGAAGTATGTTAGAACGTTGGGGGGGGGGGGCAATTCTTTACGA
>NQII01010131.1:32543-46276 GCA_002778355.1 Clitarchus hookeri | reverse complement strand
TACATGTATGAGCTTTGTATATTCTTCCACCATGTGTGTGCAATTAACGTTAACATGGGCCTGATCACTTTATTCGTGCGTCGGTCAAGGGAAACTGTAATATTTTTTTATAAAAGCTAGTATTTTACAAATATTCCTGTTCTTACAACTATATGCATTAAAAAAAAAAAATTCAATTAAATCTGCCAGTACTCACAAATATTTACTTGACTTTAACACTTTAACACAAAGAACTACTTTCTCTGAGTCGTTGCCAACTTAAGTGGGATCGTGGCAGTCAATGAGCTTGTTAAAATGTATGCAGGCAGGGACAGTGACATTTTTTCAAAGGTTGATAAGAAAAGTGCTCACTTGAACCGTGAACAATCTTTAGTCCCTACATTACAAGCAATAGTAAAAATCCCAGGAATAATCAGGCCGATAGCTTGCAAGCGAAATATTTCGCTTTCGTTTCGTATGAATGCTTTGTGATATGTGACTAAAACACCACCCGTTATATATATATCGCCGATATCATGTTATTACACTACCCAACCTACGTTATTGCGAAATTATAATTGAAAATTAATTCATTATGTAGGTTTATTAGCCGGACTGTGAGACTGTGCAACCAGGGTACGTTTTAATCGCTGAATCGAATTGGCAGAATTAATTTATCACTCGCTGATGCCTGGTTCCAATCAGCCGTGATAACATTTTATTTAAATGTGCATGGTATTCTAACAACCAGGCAACTCAGTAAAGGTGCATAGAGGTGCCATTGAGTTCGACTCGTTGCTGAAAAACTGCATAAAGTTTTCAAGTAATTAATTTAACACATGTCTTTTGCGAGAAGATTATTTCATTAGTTGCGTTCGAAACAACTTAACCCAGATCCACTTTCATGACTGGAACACTTTAAAAAATATTACAGGAAACTTCGAAAAGTGTAAATTAAGTTTTAACGTGTACACAGTATCATAATTTACCGCGCATCAAGCTGCTAATGAAGGAATGCTAATATATAATTTCTCAGCTATTTCTACGTGTTTGACTTATTCTTTACAATCGAAATGGAGAAAGAAAACCGGGAGTTCTGCAGCAGTCAGTACGGACGTGCACACCGAGTTGCATAACCAGAAGGCGCACCAGTTAGCTATTACAGTCTTTCTACACTATGCGTAACATAACTTGCAGCACTCTTAAGTACATTTGACTACGTTTATCCGAAGTTGCTGAGTCACGTTCGATTGCGCATTAGCACAGTGGCGCAGCTTTCCGAATGTAAGTTTACTGGGGTTGCATGTTCTTTCTGGCTATAGATTTTGGGGCTTGAGTTAGGTAAGAATTTTGAAACATTTTGTTGCTGTAGTAAATCGGGGACAATAACAGTAAAACACAACTTTATAAACATAAATATGGCAGTTTAAATAACTGAATTTTTTCACAACATACACGCCTGTTTCATTTGTTTAATCCTACGTTCCATGTGCGGGTTCTCCAGTTACAAGCATACGTGAAATCAATATTCTCTCCATGTAAGCTTTAATTACTCTCTTTATGTTACACTTATTTACAATAATTTAGAACATATTGATTTTTCGTGGAATTTCATGTAATGATTTCTAGCTGCTTTTATTTTGTATTGGGCTTATATCTGTGTAGGACAGCATGCCCCTATTATTTTAAAGAACATAAACTTAAAAAAAAAAAAAAAGAATTTACTGAACAGGTGTGAATCGATCGTAAATTGCTCAGGCCAGCCAAGGATATTTATTTACACTTTCTTGAAGTAAAAATAACACTAGTGCTCGAATATGCATGTTGAGTCACAACCTTATCACAAAAAGTGATAGCTCTTACATGGTGGCCGAAAATAAACAGAATTAAGGAGCTATTTATCAGTAATTAACAAGTCCGTCTTAATTTCGCGTACGTAAACACGCCTTTGCTTTATGAATGCTTGACTAATGGACTGGAAAGCGCTTTCTTTCAAAGCTAAAAACAATTGAAGTTTATTTCATTATAAAAATAGAAATCAATAAATTATTGTTTGAAACTTTGTAACATCATGTGCATTTAAAATGGACATCAACTTCCAGACAAGAAGTATTTATAATAAAAAGAATGGATCCAGTCAACGCGGAACTGGTGGGACAATAAAAAAACAGCTTTAGAAATGCTGAATAAGCATGTGAGAACTCGTTAAAGTTGAGAAGAGTTGGACAGCCACAAATTTTCCGAAGGAGCGAAACTGGTATACCACACGTCCTAAACGCCCGTCTAGAAAAATATGATATTTACGCTCGATGCCGAATATCCGCGAGTATTTCCGAGGAGTAAAATCACCTGGTTTTCGTCTGTACAGAGCCAGCGGCGGCGGAAAGCGTAGAGTAATTGCAGCTAACCTCCGCGTATTTTATGTGCTCCTGATACTCACAGTCGATTTTTTCGAGCGAGCCGAGCCGCTTGCTGTGGTGGCGTGGGATCGGCCCGGTACCTACCTACCTACCTGTGCAGCACGGAAACTAGACTGCTGCTACCAGGAGAACATCAAGCAGCAAGAGGTGATGGAGTCGCGCGCGACCTTGTCTGCTCTCTCGCGCGCTCTCTCTCGCGCTCTCTCTCTCGCGCTCTCTCTCTCGCTCTCTCTCGCTCTCTCTCTCTCTCTCTCGCTCTCTCTCTCTCTTGCTCTCTCTCTCTTGCTCTCTCTCTCTTGCTCTCTCTCTCGCTCTCGCTTTCTCTCTCGCTCTCTCTCTCGCTCTCTCTGTCTCTCTCTCGCTCTCTCTCGCTTTCTCTGTCTCTCTCTCTCGCTCTCTCTGTCTCTCTCTCGCTCTCTCTCTTGCTCTCGCTCTCTCTCTCTCTCGCTCTCTCTCTTGCTCTCTCTCTCGCTCTCTTTCTTGCTCTCTCTCTCATGCTCTCTCTCTCACGCCTCTCTTGCTCTCTCTCGCTCTCTCTCTCGCTCTCTCTCTCGCTCTCTCTCTCTCTCTCTTTCTCTCGCTCTCGCTTTCTCTCGCTCTCTGTCTCTCTCTCTCGCTCTCTCTCTCGCTCTCGCTCTCTCTCGCTCTCTCTCGCTCTCTTTCTCTCGCTCTCGCTCTCTCTCGCTCTCTCTCTCGCTCTCTCTGTCTCTCTCTCGCTCTCTCTCTCGCTCTCTCTGTCTCTCTCTGTCTCTCTCTGTCTCTCTCTCGCTCTCTCTCTCGCTCTCTCTCTCGCTCTCTCTCTCGCTCTCTCTCTCGCGCTCTCGCTCTCGCTCTCTCTCGCTCTCTCTCGCTCTCTCTCGCGCTCTCTCTCTCGCTCTCTCTGTATCTCTCTCGCTCTCTCTCGCTCTCGCTCTCTCTCGCTCTCGCTCTCTCTCGCTCTCGCTCTCTCTCGCTCTCGCTCTCTCTCGCTCTCTCTCTGTCTCTCGCACTCTCTCTCTCTGTCTCTCGCACTCTCTCTCTCTCTGTCTCTCGCACTCTCTCTTGCTCTCTCTCTTGCTCTCTCATGCTCTCTCTCACGCTCTCTCTCTCTCTTGCTCTCTCTCTTGCTCTCTCTCTCGCTCTCTCTCTTGCTCTCTCTCTTGCTCTCTCTCACGCTCTCTCTCTCTCTCGCTCTCTCTCGCACGCTCTCTCTCTCGCGCCCTCTCTCTCGCGCTCTCTCTCTATCTACGCACGCACGCACGCTCGCGGTACTGCTGCGCTGCTATAAATAAGGCTTTTTTTTCATAGTTAACTGATTACTTGTACGCGCACTGTGTTTTCTTCCACCACATGCACAATTTAACTTTGCCGTGGGTCCTGATTACTTTACTCATGCATCTGTCTAGTGAAATTGTATTATTATTATAAAAGTGAAACATTTTACAAATTCGCTAATTCTTAAAACCAAATATTTTTATAAAACACTTTTATTTTAATGTTAAGACGTGGCCATTCATTCCTTCTGCCGTTACCAGCTTTACTGGGCGCAAGTTGGTCAGTGTGTGTGGACAATAAAATATATGCAAATAGAGGAAATGACGTTTTTCAAAGGTTGATTTCAAAACTTGCAAATGAAAAATTAACAGCCTCATTCATAACCCATATCTTGGTACAAGACGATCACTCCACGCTGCATTGACTGGATGGCGTTATGATTTCGCTTCGATGACTGTCGTAAATGGCAGTTTCGTACATTTTCACGACAGTTATTTAGTTGCACAAATATTAGTTATTACATTTAGTTTATCTATCTAAAAAAAAAGGCAAAACTTTTATCGATTGCCCAGTGTACTGTACAAGTTTTCTGCTATATCAAGTAACACGGGCGGAAGAATTATCTGAACACTGACGACGCCCAAGCGTCAATAATTCTAATTAATGATGACTTTTATGAACAATTAGGCTACAACTTACGAAAAATACAACATGATCAAAACGGCGTGCTGCTGATAACTCCGATCATCGAAAAAAGATAAAATCGTAAAACCGTTCACACAACACTGTAATGTATCCCTAAATTCCACGTTCGAAATATTTAAGTTAAACTGTAAAAATCGGATATTAACTACACACACTATTAAAGTAAAGTTATAAACAAAATACAACGTAAAAATTATTTTTGTTTGCCTTATGCAAAGCAAACTACGTCTACTGTACAAGCAAGTGCACGCATAAGTGCGCATACGAATTTTCCAGTATGAGAAGATTAACAAATATAACAACAGGGGCATGTGCACAGTTTTATATAGTCCAGATGAAATTAAATTATCACATGATGCTAACAACTTTGACAGTTTTTATGTAAAGTCAGAGATATATTTTCGGGTGAATGTATATTGTTGTAAAAAAATGTAATATTTGATATATTTTCCGAAGGAATGATAGGATTGTGATATCACTTCCCTGTCTTCGTGTCTATCCTGTGTGTGTATATGTTACTGCACGAGCCTAGGTGTGTGTATATGTTACTGCACGAGTCTAGGTGTGTGTGTATATGTTACTGCACGATTCTAGGTGTGTGTGTATATGTTACTGCACGAGTCTAGGTGTGTGTGTGTGTTTATGTATATATGTTACTGCACGAGTCTAGGTGTGTGTGTATATGTTACTGCACGAGTCTAGGTGTGTGTGTGTGTTTATGTATATATGTTACTGCACGAGTCTAGGTGTGTGTGTGTTTGTGTATATATGTTACTGCACGAGTCTAGGTGTGTGTGTATATGTTACTGCACGAGTGTAGGTGTGTGTGTATGTTACTGCACGAGTCTGTGTGTGTGTGTGTATGTTACTGCACGAGTCTAGGTGTGTGTGTGTATGTTACTGCACGAGTCTAGGTGTGTGTGTGTATGTTACTGCACGAGTCTAGGTGTGTGTGTGTGTGTCTATATATGTTACTGCACGAGTCTAGGTGTGTGTGTATATATGTTATTGCACGAGTCTAGGTGTGTGTGTATATGTTATTGCACGAGTCTAGGTGTGTGTGTGTGTTTGTGTATATATGTTACTGCACGAGACTAGGTGTGTCTGTGTATATATGTTACTGCAAGAGGCTAGGTTTGTGTGTGTGTGTGTGTGTGTTTTTATGAGCGCCCCTTAAAACTCTTGAACCCGTGAACCGAATTTCTTCAAACTCGATATACATAGAACTTAGCAAGGCCGTCTGACTTTTATAGTTTTCCATCACGTCATGTGCTCATTTTCAAAATATCGGCCGTTTTAAAAATTTCGTTAGTTATTTGTTATCTTGGGAACCATTCTAACCAGCTTAAACAAAATCTCGTATTTTGACGTTCGTCGTGTAAATATTTAAATAAAAGATGTGTATTGTTATTCTTCGGTCATTTTGTAATATAACACTATATGAAAAATAAATATTTTACATCATATCTCGGAAACTACTCAATAGTATCCTACCAAATATAGAAAACAAGAAATACTACGGTATTCCATGTAAACCGACAGGTTTTACGGGAATCAAAGACTTCATTTCAAAATGCCGGCCATATAAACCTTTTATCTTGTTATGTTATCCCTACGAAACCATGTATTTAGTTTCAACCGAATTTTGTTTGTTATCCGTAGCCTATACTACAATTATCAAATGTTTCTACACAGAGCCTCTCAAGTCCACCATTTTATTAGATAACCACCACTTTTATGTCATTTCGTGGGAAATAATTAACCGATTCCGAACAAAATTGTCAAAAATATTACCTCAGTAAGCCCCGTAAACTGAAGTGTTTTAAGTAGGTCAGACACTTTTCATCAAAGTTAAGTAAATATTTTTCCTTTATTTTAACACATGTTCTTTTTATCATTGTCTTAGATAAGTGCCTACTTAATTAAATTATCTCGCATACATATGTAGAGGAAATTATGGAAATTAGTTATGTTGATAACCTCTTGTTTTGGAACACGGTTCAAAATTGACGTCTGTAAATTTGATGCATTATCATATTACACTATATACATTCTATTAGTAAGAGACTTTCGGATATAAACAACTGGACGGCAAGCGAAGCGGATAGGGGCCTAATGAGATTCTAACGAGCAGTTAAGGTACATTAGTGGTGAGTAATTGGAGAAGAATTCCGTGAGAGTATAGTACAGAATCACTGGGATCTGGAGACGTAAAAACACGCGTGATATTCACCCCCAGTTTGAGCTGAGAGATGGAAGCAAATAAGTCACATTTGCAAGACAGGCCCAATATTATTGTAGAATAAAAATAAAAAAAAAGTCAGGTTGCTTAAACTTGTAGGAAATATTTGGTATTCTGTATACAAAAGGCTATTTTTGCGCAAATGTATACTGCCTTTAGTGCCCAGCATAAAGAGTATGTTGAACAAAGAACGTGTTTGTCTTTAGAACTGTGCTCAGCCTGAAACCAGATCTCCCATGACGCCTGACGTAAACCCCCAGCAGTTAAAAATCATGTTTTCATATGTTCTAACAGACCGAGTATAGTAATGATGTGTATCATTTAAATTAAATTAATAAATTGTCCAGTTGAAATATTTTTAAATAATATATATATTACACTGAAACTAAAAAATAATAAAATGACTGGTAGATAACAATACTCTTACTTTTTTTTTACCCAGATGTCAGAATAAAAAATTCGTGATACTTCGAGAACAAATGGGCTTCTTAAGGGCCCAAAAGCAGAATGAATTATGTATTTTTCAGAATATTTTTCTTATTCACAGATAGCAAGAGCCAATAATACAGACTGCAACACAACCTAGTTTATCGGTTCATAAGCCAACGGGAAACAGTTCCAGAAATAAAATTGGTTTGTAGCAAAAATCGAAATGTTGAAATTTCCATGTCACAAGAATTTCCACCTTTACGTTTGCCATTAAATTTAGATGTTTTTTATAGCAAATTACGCAGTGGCGGGATTTATTGAAGGTATTTGCCACCAAAGTTATGTTCACAATCTGTCAAAATGGAAGGAACCGCGTTTGGCCTCGTCGAATTCCAGGAAATATGAAAGACTGTNCACAGAAATATTGAAGGAGAGCGGGGCGGAGAGGGCGGAAAAGAAGGACGTGGCGAGAAGTGTGGAAACAGAAGCAGGCGAGTGTGCTCCAGGTACCTTGGAGTAAACTCCGGGCAGAGGCCGTGAAATATGACTTGATGCATATTGCAGGAGGCTTACATGTGTGTCTCTCTCTCTTTCTCTCTCTCTCTCTCTCTCCCTTTTGTCAAGTCTCGGGTGACGAACAGCAGAAGGTGTTTTACTCCCTCCCCGACCCCATCCCCCCTAACCTATATTTCCAAAAATACAGGCACTCTAGTCGCAATTCACAGAGCAATTAGGGATAGCTAGGTTGCTTCTCGTCAATCAAGTTTTTTTAAATTAGTATTCGAGAAAAAATATATTTCTTCCCGGTGGTCCCAGACAGTTCAGTTTTAACTCTTTACAGTTATCAGGCTCTTAAACTACTTGCTAGCTTCCAGATCAGCCAATAGGGATCTCTCCAAGACACGCAGTAGCGAATCAGACTCAAGCCCCGTTCCCATAGCCTCAGAGAATGGGTACAACTAGGTCGAAGGAATGGCACTGAAACAACCGCCAACATAATAATTGTTAGTATAGGGCCAAAAATACATAAAGTTGGCCCAACAAAATATTTTGATGAGTAAACACAACCTGAATAAAAAAATACATGCTTGAATAAAAAAAATCCCTGTTTTCAGCCAAAAAAAATAATTAGAGTCAAAAATGTTTATTTGAATCAACTGTATACTTTTTTTGGCCACTAATTTGATTGTCTTCGTTTGAAAATACAGCTCGAGAGATAATTTGTATTTTCTGTGACAATTGGGATAAGAAAAACTGTGTGTTAGTGAATTTATTAATGCTTAATGATGGTATAAACACTGTAATAAAACAAGTTCAATAGAAAAGCTGTTTAACTTTAAATATTTATTTTCACATTTTTGCCAGTATTTGAAAGATATCTATTTAAAAACACATTTTATGAGTTTGCTAGAGCATAGAGCTCGTGCACGTGTGAACGAGGTTTGAATCCCGACAGACGTCCAATGTTTTTTATATTAACCGAAACTATTCAATGTACGTAGAGCGAAACGAATTTTTGGTTGCTCCAACCAAATCTTTGTTGGAGAAACCAAACAAGAACTAAAAATAATTTAATTTCAAAAAATTTATTCAATTGCCCCTATACTAACAATTAATTTGGTTGCGTAAAACAAACTTCGTTTGATATAACAAAACTCTTTCCTCAGTGTGTAATTCCATTTCACACATTGGTGGTCTGCCTCGTGTAATGAATCGCTCTTGAACTTTCAAGTGCGACGAAAATTGTCTGCAACCTTCTTGTTAGACAAGGTGTCAAGACAGCTCCTCATCTAGGAGGACACCGAACTGTAAGAATATCATTAGCATAAAACTTTCGAATTAAAGAACAGCCCAATTCCAGGGAGTAACTGAGAAATAAAACACGGTTATGGGAACCATCAGTACTGGGGAAATAGGGACAGGTTTTTAAGGCCCGAAGGCCAGCACACCCTCCATCCTCCCGCACTGCATCTGCACTCTGATGAGTAAGACAGTGCACGGCACTTTCTCCTCTTGGTCTCTTCGGGCCATTCGCTTTTCATTCTCGCCGTAACATGGTATTCTTCCGGTTTTCTCACTTAGAAACCTGTCCTCCTCACCAAAGTGAAATAGAGAGAGCCATCTGATGGTCACTGACAGCCACGCCAACGTAACTGTTTGTTGTATTCCTGTATGCGATTGTATTCGCGAGCTCAACATACGGACTGCTGCAGCGGGAGCACCGGGTTCCTCGCCACGAAACAGACGATACCTTCGAAACAGGACAGCTTCGGCAAGATTCAGACAGTCAAAGTTGCAACAAAAACCTTACAGAGCGTTCCGTTGCTGGCACTGGACAGTTCTGCGGTCGGGTCTCGAGGGCGGCAGCAAAACGACTCTCGACCAAAGGTAAACTGGCACTACTACGGTGGGCTCATACCGCGTGGCCAGGTGCAGCATGATGATAAGTCCCGACCCATGGCGGCTGCCGATGTGCACGTGACTCCCGCTCAAGTTCGCAGAGGACTGTGTGGAGTGTAGCTTGGTGGAGTCATATGTCGCGAAACTGCAGGAGCTCTAGCGCCAAGTCCTACAGTTGACTCCACGAAATGTTCACTTGTAACACCCTCCAGAAACATTCATACCTCAAGGGTAGAGACCTGAAAAAAATCGCGGTTTCATTTCGGGAAAAGCTAGAATTCAAAACCTCGTACGTGTTAGTATTTCTTGTTTTATTGGCTCGCCCGTTAGTTTACACCTCCTGGATATCTCTGAGCCAATAACAAACGCACGATAAAATACAAACCGAATCACCGTCTTCCGCTAATACCACAATCAACAAATGAACAATGATATTTGCATGATTTTGCATACGACAATGGAGTATAGCCTACAGGTCGTTGAACTAGCGAATTTTTCCTGTATCTACCTAAGGGCTTTTAAGTCCCCGTAATGATACCTGTAAGAAAAATGTTTCGTTCATTGCAACCAAATTAATTTGTGTCCGGTTAGATACTTGTACAAACGCAATGCTCTGTTAGACTTCGGAACCAATGAACAACGTAGATTTATCTTTGTGTTACCGGTATAAACTATTTGTGAATTTTACAGAATATTTTTAATNGAACCAATGAACAACGTAGATTTATCTTTGTGTTACCGGTATAAACTATTTGTGAATTTTACAGAATATTTTTAATACAATTGTATTCGTCTACGTTAAAGGATAAGGCGGTTTACTCTTCCCACCAAACGACAGTATTAAAATAACTTCTTTATTTCTTGGTACGATTACAATGTCAAGTTCTAAACACGTTTTTATGCGCTAGTGTTAATAAAGTTTTTGAAAAATTGAAAACAAAAAATTCTGTCTAAACCCGAACTGTCGATTTTACATATTCAAGTTCCTCTTCCCCCACTGATCAAAAAATTCCTGTTACACACCTATGTTGAGACAATGCATACATGTTGCGCTTCTGCTCTCGTTCTTATTCTATCCCCGTAGTTCAATGTCGGTAATGGGTTTTGCGTAAATGNGAACCAATGAACAACGTAGATTTATCTTTGTGTTACCGGTATAAACTATTTGTGAATTTTACAGAATATTTTTAATGCAATTTTATTCGTCTACGTTAAAGGATAAGGCGGTTTACCCTTCCCACCAAACGACAGTATTAAAATAACATCTTTATTTCTTGGTACGATTACAATGTCAAGTTCTAAACACGTTTTTATGCGCTAGTGTTAATAAAGTTTTTGAAAAATTGAAAACAAATAATTCTGTCTAAACCCGAACTGTCGATTTTACATATTCAAGTTCCTCTTCCTCCACTGATCAAAAAATTCCTGTTACACACCTATGTTGAGACAATGAATACATGTTGCGCTTCTGCTCTCGTTCTTATTCTATCCCCGTAGTTCAATGTCGGTAATGGGTTTTGCGTAAATGACGGTTTGCAAATGCCCCTCTCTGGTGACAGTCTAGTTGATTCAGATAAGGGGGAACGTGCATGCCAAGCCATTAGCGCATTGGGAGAGAACCAGAAACACATATACGCTATTAGCACGCTAATTATATTAGGAGGAGTCCCTTCATACANGACGGTTTGCAAATGCCCCTCTCTGGTGACAGTCTAGTTGATTCAGATAAGGGGGAACGTGCATGCCAAGCCATTAGCGCATTGGGAGAGAACCAGAAACACATATACGCTATTAGCACGCTAATTATATTAGGAGGAGTCCCTTCATACAAGCTACACGCATGGTAGGAGGATTCCGAGGGCAAAAACTCGAATATCGCGCGTAGATGTGCTGTTATAATGGTAGTGGAAGCAAACTGTTACTTGGTTGCTGCTACTTCTGATTCATTTAGAAAGAAGCATACTTGAATTTCTCTTTTCGCTTCCCCTCAAACCCTGCCTATAGTTAGGGGCAGTGATATGTCATCAAAATATTTCGAGACCAGATACAGTCTAAAGCACTGTAGGGTCATCCAACTTCTTTGATTGGCTAAAAAATGTTCTGGTCCGTGTTAAACCGTTTGCGCACGAATCACGAGGGTTCAGTGTCGGAGTTACTTAGTCCTGAGTGGCTCGGTCGAAGACGGGCACGGCGCNTTTGCGCACGAATCACGAGGGTTCAGTGTCGGAGTTACTTAGTCCTGAGTGGCTCGGTCGAAGACGGGCACGGCGCCAGCAGCCAACGGAGGTATAACAACAGCTGAGGTGTGTATATAGTATTGAAGTCTACTGTGTGCTCCGATTTATAAGCTAAAAGTCACTGGCCCTACCTATAGTTTACCAACCAAACCAATTTTACCATAACCTTCCCGTAGTCCCACTACTTTAATTCCACTCGACCTCTTCCAATCCCTTGTATTTGAGAGAGACAGAAGGAAAATACTTTTTAGTGATACCTATTCGAATCACTAATAGATCCTTCCTCAGATGAGGGAATATGGGGAAATAATTGAAATTCTTTATAGATAACGTATATTCAAAATACCATCTTACATGGGAACTATCTGATCACAACTACATACATATGAAAATTCCCGTGTCTGTGATCAGATGATCTCTGACTGACTGTTGTGGATCATGTAGTTCCCAAGTTCGATGGTATTTTTAATATCCGTTATTTATAAAGAGTTTTAATCATTTTCCATCTTCACCCTTCTGAGGAAGGATATGTTAGTGATTAGAATTGGTAGAAAGGTATTTTTCATCTGTTTCTTTCAAATGCAAGGGTGAGTGAAGAAATTTGGGCGGCTCTTAACAGCGAGTCCTTGAGAGCTGATGAGCGTGATTGAGGTGAGTATGGAGCAGCGCCATAATGCGAAGGGGTGGGAGAAACGGGAGATCATCGAGAAAACCTGCTGACAAGCGGCATCGTCCGGCACGATTCCCACACGCAAAAATAATCCGGGAGTGACTTGGCCGGGGACAAGTGCAAGGGATTGGGTAGAAGTATATTAGTGGGACTGATAAAGATTACGGTAATATTGGATTTATTGATGAATTATAAGCAGGGTAGGGGGAAACGAAAAGAGAAATCCAAACATGCATCGTTTCTCTCTCTCTCTGTCTCTCTCTCTCTCTCTCTGTCATATGTATATATATTACACACACACGTATGTTTCTTACCTCCTCATATATTCTAGAGCATCAACCATCCTCCTATTCTTTATCTTGATATTATCGACACAAAACAACTTCCATGTTACCAGCAGAAATCTCATACTAATCTCTTCATATCCTTATTTTCCTGGATGTAGAGTTTTAAGGGATAGATTTTACAAACAGTTGATTTGATACTTGCATGCAGAAAAAGTAATTTGCTACCAAGAATAAGCAAACATAACATTCATTATAACTTTCCCAGCGATATCTGTGTATAACATGACACCAAGATATGCTGTGCCTGATGAAAAAAACCTACATTCAAGACTAGCTTTTTTTGCACAGAGTTCTCTTCGGATGATGTGCTGATGTGCAGGCTATCCCAAAAGTCCAAAAACATATATGAAACAGCCATCCACAAGATATGCTTAAATCAACAATTACGTGATTTGCACAGACACTACCGCAGCATGCACTTAAAGGTAATACGTGCAATGGTGTCTGTTTTTATCTGCAGGGACACTTAAGTATGTGCTACTGCAGATGAGCACGGATTTGAATTTTTACTTCGCATGGTCCAAAGACGTCAAATGATCCCATGCAGATGTTTTCAAGTCTAAGAGAGTTTAATCTGAATATGTGTTGGCCACTCCGCCAGCCCTTAGTATTCCAGTCAATCACCGGCTCAGACTTCACCCAATACTCAGGGTTACTTGCATATAACTTTTAGAGAATCTGGAGTTTCTAGGAGTGTCGTTTATGTGCCTTCGAAATAATGTTAACGTTGTTTCCCACCACGCCTATCAGCGGCCATCCTTTACAGAGACGTTCTGGTACTTGTACAAACAAGATAATAATATCTACTGATGTGTCGTTAGTGGACCGTCGTGGAATGATATTACTTAACTTATCTTCTACGGAAATTTCATTAAAAAAATTTTGTACATGTTTGCGATGCCCTCTGTTGAAGAAAGCAGCAATTTTTCTAGACTTTTTTCCACAAGGGAGCAAAATTTTGCGGTTATTCTCCTCTTTAAAAACCTTTATACGTCAGTCTCAACAAACAAAATAAATAATCACTCTTCCATACTATTTCCATAGTGTCGG